>BLKR01003341.1:0-149747 GCA_011170035.1 Teleogryllus occipitalis
GTGAAGTAAGGTACTCCATTCCATGACGATGAAGTGAAACCGCGATAGTTTCAGGCACTCCATTCCATGACGATGAAGTGAAACCGCGATAGTTTCAGGTACTCCATTCCATGAGGATGGAGTGAAGCCTCAATAGTTTCAGGCACTCCATTCCATGACGATGAAATGAAACCGCGATAGTTTCAGGCACTCCATTTCATGACGATGAAGTGAAGCCGCGATAGTTTCAGGCACTCCATTCCATGACGATGGAGTGAAGCCTCGATAGTTTCAGGCACTCCATTCCATGACGATGAAATGAAACCGCGATAGTTTCAGGCACTCCATTTCATGACGATGAAGTGAAACCGCGATAGTTTCAGGTACTCCATTCCATGACGATGGAGTGAAACCGCGATAGTTTCATTCCATTCCATTTCACTCCATTCCATGAGGATGAAGTGAAGCCGCGATAGTTTCGGGCACTCTATTCCATGAGGACGAAAGGTCCTGGCACGCGCGTACGGCGGGTAGCAGTCCTCAAGCGGTAAGAGCCTCCAATGACTCGTTGGCGGGCCTGGAGACAAGTGGGAGCATGCGAAGCTGTTGCACGCTGGCAAGCCGAAACTTCACTTCCACACCGATGTCGGCATCGCGCTTTATAGAAGGGACGGCTCAGTAGGAGGAAAAGACAACACCCCACACTTCTTACCAATGGAGTGGCGGGGCGTGACCTTAGTTCTTCAGCCTTCCTGGTGCGAGAATACCGCTGTGGAGAACTGAGATAAAAGTGTGTAGAGAATGTTGATGAAAGCCGAGTATGGATGGGAGAAGAAATTTATTTTAAGTGGTGCGAGGAATGAAGTGCGGGCAAAGACTCTATACGATGAAGAGTTGGACGTGCGTAATGGTTAAAGGGGTTAAAGGTATTTACCGTACTTCACTCGTGAAGTGCAGAGTGAAGTACGTATATACAAGCAGTCAGAAGCGAAAAAACACTGGTTTATATGTGATAAAAGGAGGTCAGGTAGAGCAGCATCGGCTGCAAAGACAGATGGTGTTTGTGGCGTTTGGTAAGGTTAGTAAAGGGAAGGAAGAATATTTTCGCTGCTGTCGGAATTACCAGTAATCAGACGCAGGAGGCAAGCTTGGAAAGGGAACTAAGGTGAAATTATCAAGAGAAGTCTGGGGTGGACGGATGAAGAACATAGGGGTGGAGATGTTACAGGATTGTGTAGGCAAGGAGAGTCTTTGGATGGTCTTAAAACGGATATAAGTGAAGTAAAAGACTGTAATAGGATTAAGGATTGAAATGTTAAGTTTGGATAGTAATGCAAAGACACACTCAACTTCATCTTGATGTTGAAGAAGACTGAATGGAAGAACCACCGCAGGTGTTCAAAGATATCCCTATAAATCCCTTGATTCAATCCCTTATTCTAGTATTTTAATTCTTTAATTTATATTAAGAAGTCATTTTATGAAAAATATATTTCTTATTGCTAGTGAAGATATTTTATCAGACACTCTCTTTTTCTGCAGGTGAACTATCAATACTCGTAAGACGTTATAAATTAAGGTAAATTCTCTTAAGACGCAATTTCATGAATCTTCATTGAGTGTCAATGCATTAAGTTTGGGAGTTCGACGTCCTATATATCTAAACAATAGTGGAGGTTCAACAATGTAATTTTCCGAAATTGTTTGGAAAGCTTCACAATATTATTCTTAAAATATCAATTGTAACATATATAAATAGACTTCAAATAATCATAAACGTGTGTATTATTTTATTAAAATATACCGAATTTAAAAAGAGACCTTAAACACTTTTCTCACTCTTCATATCATAGCCATACAATCAGTTGTTACACTGCTCATGAGAACTTCTCTTACACAAATACAAATCTTGAAATCACCAAACTTGTGCTTCTTCAACATATTCCACAGCAATATCAAAGATAATTTAAGAATATTGCTAGATACCCATTGACGTACAAAAGAAAGTAAAACAGAACTATCTGTAGCTATATAAACAATGTTTAATGTTTCTTTCATTTCATGCTGTTTTCGTTATTGTGCTAGTATTTATTATTCATTATTTTTCATTATTTTAAACGTATGGTTAGTTTCAACAGACACTTATTTCTGTCAGATACGTATTTTCTTGTTATTCTAAATCCTCATTTCGCATTACTTTCTATGCGTCGGTAATAGCGAGCATATATTTAAACGTTTCTTGTTGAAAAAAACAACCTTTTTCTTGAAAAAAGGACAGAACAATTAAAGACATGGGTAATCAGGGAGAAAGATGGTGAAAAAATATATTTAAGAACTAAATTTGTGGAAGGCAGCAAATCAGTAAGGAAAATCACTGTCGAAGAACAATATATGTCAAGAGAATATTGATGATGAAGATAATAACGTCACGAAATTAGCAGAAAACATTGTGTATACAAAAACTTGAATAAATTTCGAAGCATATATAAGGTAGCGAAAATGTCAACCACAAAAAGATTGTTGAGAAGGCACAGAACACAATGTCGAATGAAAATTTTGTTAGAAATGATTATTCCGATTGTAATGCTATCTCTCATATTCCATATTTTGTTTGATAAGCATTTTTACTATATTTTTGGCAAGATATTGCCAAAGTACCTGCGTGTCATTCTGGTAGTTGTCACACCTTACAACCTACAAGATCCCGCAAACGTGCCTTCTTTGGCCAAACTGTCAATTTTTTAGAGCTGAATGCGGCTTGTGAGGTCTTGTTCCGGGTTATTATCAGGGAAATCTATAGAGCTGGGAAAGAATCGATAACATTGTTAGTATTCCGAGAATAGAATTGTTAACATGGAGATACACAGGATCAAATATGTTGACGGTGGTTGTAATTGCAATTATTATGACAACAGGTATTTATGTTAATTTAATTACGTTGTAATGATCATGACTACATTTAACGAAGTTATACGTGTGCTTTTTTTCTCTGAATTTTAGGGAATTCCATATCCACAGCTATTCGGTAGGTACCTGAAATCTTGAGTGAGTCAGGACGTGACCTGCAGAATTCATATGCATAAGGATTTACCTAACAATCAGGGGGAAATGTCCCTTCGGTAACTCAGTTATATAATATTTCCTACCATATATTCATTGACAAAATGAATTCATTATCGACCGTTCTTCATCCTCAAACAGTTTGTAACATTAATTTGGAGACTCTTGTCAAGTTCTCGAATTGAAGCTGAACTCCGACACACTTGGAGCTCAATGGGTTCGATGGTATTCGAAGAGCAACTGTAGCGATGTTATTGACGAGTGCCCTATTCTTGTAGCAGACTTACCTTATTAACATGTTGAACGAGACCATGCCATCCGACGTCCATGCCAAATTCGTGGCCAGATTATGAACTGAGCGCGGCTTGTGAGGACTCGTTCCGGATAATTAGGAAGCAGATCGAGCGAGGCCAACGCTCGCCGTCCGCCCGTCGCCTCCGCCCTCGCCTCCGCCCTCGCCTCCGCCCTCGCCTCCGCCCTCGCCTCCGCCCTCGCCTCCGCCCTCGCCTCCGCCCTCGCCTCCGCCCTCGCCTCCGCCCTCGCCTCCGCCCTCGCCTCCGCCCTCGCCTCCGCCCTCGCCTCCGCCCTCGCCTCCGCCCTCGCCTCCGCCCTCGCCTCCGCCCTCGCCTCCGCCCTCGCCTCCGCCCTCGCCTCCGCCCTCGCCTCCGCCCTCGCTCCGCCCTCGCCTCCGCCCTCGCCTCCGCCCTCGCCTCCGCCCTCGCCTCCGCCCTCGCCTCCGCCCTCGCCTCCGCCCTCGCCTCCGCCCTCGCCTCCGCTCTTCAACCTCACACTTTCCTCCACTCTCGTCGCCGTCCCCACCGTCGCCTCCACCCCCAAACGAGCTCTCGCCTTCCATCTCCTTCGCCCCGTCCCAGTCCCACCCCTTGTCAGTCCCCACCCTCGCCTCTGTCGGCACCGAAGGGCTTCTCAGCCCTTTGATCTGCGCGCAGGTAAACGCGAGGCGGATGGCAGTGGCAGTGGCAGGGAGAACGCCGAAGACAGGGAAAGGTCGGAGTCGCGCAGTCGCAAACAGCGAGACGGGGATGACGTCAGGAAGAGCATCGAAAAAGCGAAGCTACAGGCAAAAAGAGCTCGGATGTTTGCCTGGCGTGGTGATAATAAGTCGCCTTCGATGACGCATATGTACGAGCGTGGCACGGTAATTAGTAACTAAGGGTGCCTTGAGAGGCAGACAGAGGAATTTCAGATCAATACGAATGTACGGTTATATTTAGTCGTGGTGAAGATTGATGGTAGGAGGAAAGGAAGCGAGAGTTGT
Source organism: Teleogryllus occipitalis (assembly GCA_011170035.1). NCBI lineage: Eukaryota > Metazoa > Arthropoda > Insecta > Orthoptera > Gryllidae > Teleogryllus > Teleogryllus occipitalis. The sequence continues at coordinate 4,319 of BLKR01003341.1, forward strand.
GAAAGTTATTTGTATGAGCGGTTTGGTGATCACTTATGGAATACAGTTGATCTAATTTTAATGTAATATACGTTTTTTAACAAATTAATCCCCAGAGGATTTTCTTTATTTCGTTCTATTTCTGAAACATTTGAGTGGAATGAAATATATATGCGTAGAAAGGTTAGAAAACGTGAAAAATCTATCCTGTACGGCTGTTGATTCCTTATGGTCTTTCAATGTTGTAACAATATTGTGGACCAATAAATAAACGATTATAAAGTGCAAATGGTGCACATCAGAAATAATATCAATGATTACATTGTGCATTACAATATTTCATTCGCCACTATTTAAAGTATGTTGTAAATCATAAGTTTAATCATTGTAAATCAATGTTTTGATTCTACAATATTTATAACAGAATCCATGGTTGTAAATTGTGGGAAAGTTACATTGTGGCTACTAATTTTGACAAACATACTACAATGTGAGAAGTTACAAAGTAAACTCTGGGAAAATGTAAAACATAGAGCCTCCCTTAATGTGTTTCTCACTGCATTGATGCTAGAGGGATGTGGCATAATGTGTTCAATTAGAATTTCAAGAGTCTGAATTACTAATCCATTTTGTACAGACATGTATCATCCTTCGAATTTGGGTATCCTGTATTTGGATTGTGGTGGATTTAATTTGCGATACTCATTGGGGAAAATATTAGTGAATGATACAATTAAGAAGACTGTAATAACAAGAGAGACACAAACATAAGAGCTTATTGGAATAACATTGAAAATATATTCAGCATAGCATCATGAGGATTAATTCCTTTTTTTTTTTAAATATTACTACTCTTACTTGGTTACAGATCGTCTCTCAATATTTAAACCTTTAATAAAGTAAATATTTGCTTTTCATGTGTAATTTTTTTTATCAACAATATATGTACAATTTTCGTGAACATAATAAATAGTTCTTTCTCTTCTACCCACGACATTAACCATCTGAGGTAAAGGTTAAAGTATCATGAAGAGAACATTCAAGAGTACATGAATAATAGCATATCCTAATATACTTTGATACACGAATATACAAATAAAGCCTATGAGGAAATGTCAATTAAATAATTAACCAAAAACATTCAGAGTTATTTTTTAAAATATTTTTTCACTTTTCAGTTAAGCAAATGATGACATGCGCTTTTCATTTTCTTACACTTTTTAGACAATATTACCTCTGAATACTGTATGAATTGGAGAGATACATTTACTAAAAATGTCTGTAGTTCGAAAGATATGAAAAACTTGGTGCTTGCTATTGCTGGTTGAAATTGCTGAAAGTGGGTCAGACTGTGAGCCGTTGCCAAGAGAAGTGCACTAAAAAGCTAAGAAGAAAGCTCAGAGTGATACTGAGTGGGTTCAGACTTGGCAAGTGCGGAGTAGTCTAACTGTCGACCTCTCTTGTTCTCCCAGTTGATCCTTGACTTCTCTAGAAAAGTCAAGAAAGAATCTGTACCTGACTTTTTCTAAGGAAACGGAGAAAGCACCTCTTGTTTTGCATTTTTTGAAAAAAAAATAATAGAGAAAATGAAATGAAATTACCTGAGGAAGAAAAATGTAATTTTGGATACAGTCGTACAGAAATAGGTTGCTATTTTTGCGTACTGCAGCAACCAATACTATTCTTCTGTATTTATACGAACAGCTATGAATATAGTTGTTCATTGAAACTCCTATCTATTTAACCGATTTATTTTATAAATCCGTTAGTCTGGCTGCTCTCCACGGTGGTTTTTCGTGTTTTTTCCGATCAATGCCAGGTGAATGCTGGAACAGTACTCTAACAAACGAACTACGGACCATGCGCGATCTTTCCTTTCTCTTCCTTCTCCTCTTCTCACCCATTACACACACTTACACTAACATACATTACACTACTACACATGCCTGGTGACCTGCCAGGAGCTTAAAGCTTGTCCCGTTTGGGGCGCTGCCTTGCTAGTGGGAGATACCTAGTTGAGGAAAACTCCGCTAGCCGATGGTAGGTCGACGCTGGATCTCATCATCCTGTGGGAGCAGATCACCGCCAACACAACCTCCACCAGAGGAAAGAACATGTACTACACTTACGGGACTAATGACATCCGTTGACACGCCCGGAATCAGTAATCAAACAAAAAAATATAAAACAGTTATATTATCTACACATTTCAAACACTTTTTATCTTCTACAAGTTTCAGTTTAGATTCGTACTCTGTAATAGTGAGCTTATAGTTGTAAAACGAAATGTTTGGGTTATTTTTACTCAGTCGTCCTGAGGCGTAAATAAAGATAACTAACGCAAGAAAGAGTTGTTCCGCCTTTACGGGAGGTATCCCGTAGCGATCATGCAGATTCTCCCGCGATTAACGTAAACCGAAGTGTCAGGTTTAGCTCCCTTAAGCCCTGCGTCTGCGGTTGCCTCGTCCAGGCGACAGCCTGCCACCCTTGCGCGGGTGGTCAACGCCCCCGTAGCGTCCCCAAAGGGCGAGCGCGGTCTCCCGTGAGCCCGGCACCGACAGCCAGCGTCACGCCCGCAAGCACGCACGGCGAACACGCAATGGACGTCCTCGTATATCACGATCCACGTCACCTCGCCTGCACAGGAAAATGTCAGTATTACCATAAATGTAGCAATGCAATAATGAAGACTGGAAAGATACCGTGTATAATAATAATAATAATAATAATAATAATAATAATAATAATAATAATATAATAATAATAATAATAATTAATAATAATAATAATAATAATAAACTGTATATTATAGCTCTATAAGTTTGATACTTTGCAGAAGTAAACATTCTAATATTGATGAACGTTGAGGTAACATTTCCCAGAAAAACACTCTCTTAATTTTGACGATAAATTATGCCACAAGTGAGGTTTATTAATAAATTCCAATGTATGCGTGGCATTTAGTCGGACAGTTTTGCGAATATTAAACTCTAATAAAAATACATATCTATATCTTGTATACTATTATACACAGACACAATTCGTTGAGTTAACAGCGCGATAATCTCTTCATGTACTGAACCAATATCCATGTCACCTTTGTGCTAGCTTCTTATTAAGGTCAGAAGTACTATATGCTATTATTTACAACCATAAACCTTAATTTATTTACAAAATAATTACTTTTTTGGCCTTTTTGCGCCTAGCACTACATCACAGATTCACTGTGCAATAATTTAGTTGCGTGCCACCAGACGATGTCGACTGCAATATGCGAGAGATATGAATTTATTGGGAAAAAGTCATTTTGTTGATGGATGTGTTTCATATTATCGTAAAAAGGTATGACTGGACACATGTGTTCTGTATAAAATAGTTCTTGGTCTATTTGTAGTAAATTAACCATCATTATTACTATTTTTGATTACATGAACGAAAATGAAACACATTGTGTAATATTTACGTGTTGATGCTAAAAGTATGAAAGATGGGATGGGTTTTTGTAGGGAAGTGTTATATGGTAACGGAGAATGAAAGCGTACCATTGGATGGTGTAGGAATGATTATTTAAATTGATAGAATAAAATGGGAAGAGAAACTAAAATTGAGGTAAAACAGTAATGGCAACTGGAATGGAACATGTGTCAACACTGCTTTTCAAAGATGTTGAAAATGTAAGTAAGTAGGTTATTTAAGAAAAATACTTTATAAAAACTTTGACGAAGTCGAAATGCAGCGTGATCTTTGATGGTTGAATATATTATATTTGTCTAAAAGGGTATTGGCACTATTTCGTGAACCACTATTTTGTCAAAGACCCCCAAAACCCGGACTCGAATTCAGTTAAAGGCACTTAAATTTTATTTTACGTCAATTGCCTCGACGAGGCTTTCAAGATCAATTCCAAACGTTTCGTTTTCGTTTGTAAATTGCGGCATGAGAAAACAAAAACCGTGTTCCGTCGGCGAAACAAAAACTCTGTTTTAAGGATTCGGAATGTAGCGTTTCAGATTGATACACAATGGCAAAATGTGTTGCAGCTTGTGGCGAATTCTCCGATAGACCGCGTATACCACCGTTATACCTAGTAATTCGAAGTATAGAATAAATAGTTCATAAATTTGGTAATCCTCTAAAAACTTAGAGATTTTGAAAGCTTTAAAACAGATTCGAAAAAATAAATCTTATTTGCTACCAAGAGCTAGTCATCCTTCCGCATCCGTAAGCGGTATGAAGTGCGGTAGAGTGAGAGGTTTCAAACAGTTCTTTATGCTGTCCAGAGAATTCGCTAGCGCAAGCGAAGGCGCCGCATGCAAGCCGTGATAACCTTGGGCTCATTATGTTTCAATGGCGGGGAGAAGGGAGGATGCACATATAGACGGTCAGGAGGCTCCGCAAAATATTGCGGTGAACAGTCCTCTGATCGATCGTAAGTTACGCTTCTCTCAAGCATTTGTAAAAATGGAGGGTGTTAATGATCCAGAATTAGTGGAGTGTATAATGGTCTTATTGAATAATTATTAAGGATGCAATTTCATATTATTGGGATTTCAGAAAAGCTCAAAATAAAAGACAACGTTAGAGATAGCTACCATAAAATGCGCTATACTTGAAATAATGTTCAGGATTCGCCATTGGTTGCAGCGTAATGAATATAGTCGATTCAATGCGCGCCAGTTTCCCCCCCCCCCTACATCATAATCTGCAGACATATTTTTCGTCTCAAGTGATGCACTCTTAGGAAGTAATTCTGTGCAGCAGCAGTACACGTACGGATATTTCGTCTCGATGATGTGTTATACTAAATGTTGCAATAGTGTTATCTTTCTTAGCGTATATTACATAGAAGGGATATCAGTGATGAAAAAGAGGTTGGTCTACCGGTTCAGATCGTGGTAGAATAACAGAGTTCTCATGTTCCAAGATGTCAGAAACACAAACTCCGTAAGTTAAGAAAGTCCATACAATTTGAAAAAATGTAGCTTCTAAAATGGCGAATGTATAAGAAAGAAATGTTTTCAGGACAAAATCAAACAATCTTATCTACAGAAAAATTAAGAAAAAGAAACATACACTGATCAAGAGTAGACAAGAAACGAGCTAGAAGATGAGCATTCGTTTTTATTGACACATTATTTTGAAAATAAAATTCAATCTTGTATTTATTTAATTGTATTGTATAAGTTTGATGATTAGAATGATATAATCAAAAATGTAGTTTCAGTACCATTTGCGATAGTACTCCTGCGAAACACTTATTAAAGTATTCGCATGATTAGAAAGTGTGAACTGATGGACATTTTAAAAAATCCAGAATTGATATTTTTAAAACTATTTCTGGTTCACTGAAATAAGCGTTCTAAATTATGGCTTCAGGACATAAAGCTTAAAAATACCTGGACAGACGTGAGTTTCTTATACTTGCACTATTGGTGCGCATTATGAAAGAGTCATTCTCACAGCTCAATTTTTTTTTACACTTTATTTTTGTTTACATAATAACAGAATTATTTCTGTCTGACTCCAAAACGTTTTTGAGATATGTTTGAGGAAGATCTTTAATGATGTTGATTGGATTATGTTTCAGAATTTCCAAATAAGGAAGCCTAGCAAAGCGTAATAAGTTACCCTTTCTGATTCCAAATTTTATTATTCGAGATTTATCACTGTAAGAAAGATATTTTATTTTCCATTGAATAGACGAATATGTTTTCGTTAGCTCAAATGCAGAACAATAAATTTCCGCTAGCTAACTCCATTTCGTTTCATCGATAAACCAAAAGCATATCCAATGTTAAAAGTGCAACTTCTAAAACCGTTTAAAACTAACGTTTGCACATTAGTTCAAAAATAACATTTATTTTACCAATTTTCGTGTACCTCCACAAATGAAAATGGCTAGAATATTTGAGTTGTCATTACACGTTTTGGAAACCCTTTCAGTTTGATCATTTTTCTTTCGATGATACACAAGAAAGAACATCTACAGTCTCTTGAGTACATTTACACACATAACTATGAAAAATGTGATTTATGGTGTAGATAAAGAATTCTATTATATAACAGTTTTTCTTTCCTTCCAGGTAAGTTCAGGAAGGTTACAGCTACGCTGTTATGCTGAGCCTGAAATGACCAGCATAACGAACCGCAGAGGGCCACAGAGGGAGATTTGCGTCCTGATAAAACGTATGTATTTCAGCTCGTTTCTACCTTGACGTGCTTGTGAATACAGTGCTGTCACGTACACTCTTCAAATGAATGTCCAGTGTCAGAATATTGACGTGCAGTGGGCGTGTTTTTGCCAATTGTGATAAAGTGTATTTAACGAAGCACTGTTCTCAACAACTTCCTATTTTGTAAGCTAAAGACACACGGCAATGTACAAGTATTTATTTATCGCAATGTTCTATTCGACAAATAAAGGAATGAATATTTTCAATAGTGTAAAATGTAAGTAACTTTATTAACTGACCGCCACCCCCCCTCCGTGTCATCTTGTTGCCCCTCCCGGCCCCTTACCGCTTCACTCCGTTATCTAATGATTTCATAATCTCCCCTCTCTCGTCACCATATTTTAATGGTTTTTCCATTCGCATTCACTGTTATTTTACAGAAAAGACACATTTCCAATCGTTGACGGAAATGAGTGTATAAGAAACAGAGTTGCACTCATATCTCATTGAACTCATTGAACATAGCTGCTGGTAGGGAAGTGGAAAGAGTTGCAATTGCTGACTCATTACCTAAATAGGCTTAAGTAAAAATCAACCTGAAGGATGAAGGTGTGTATGTGTTAGAGAAATTTAATTTAGGTTTAATAAAATATTTTGAGCTGAAGTTCAGATTTGCATTCTCGCCAAAGTTATTTATTCACTTACTGTTAAACAAATTACTTAATATTTTGTATTTGGAAAATAACCACTAGGAAACGATTCATTAAAAATATTTGTATTCACTGTTTGTGGGAAAAAATATAGACATTTCATGACTGTATTAATGTATTTAGGCATCTCGAAATGTCAGCCTAAAGATTAATAAACTTAGTATTACAAACTTGAAAGAAACTATTTTTCAATATTTTATTCTCAGTGAACTCTCTGCAGATAATTCTGCCTACACCTCCAACACTGTTAGCATTCCTTTGACACCTTTCTACTAGTTCACACATGCTCTGGCTTGTCATTACACCCATTGCAAAATATTACTCCCCCTCCCCTTTACTCCAGCATTCCACCATTCATTCCACTCTTCGTTTTTGGCCCTCCCCTCCCTTTCCGTATGCTGTTTGAGCGTTTGGAATTAACCGTCCTTAAATAATAAATTTCCCCTTCCGTGCACTCCAGCATTTCACCGTTCATTTCGCTTCCCTTTTCACCTTTTCTTCGCCCCTCCCCCTCTTTTCTTGGCCCTCCCCAGCCCTTCCGTATGTTGTTTGAGCGTTTAGAATTAAACGTTCTCAAATAATAAATTTCCACTTGCCTTTATCCCAGCGTTTCACTGTTCATTCTACTTCCCTTCTCACCTTTTCTTCTCCCCTCCCCCTCTTTTTCTGCTCTCCCCTTCACTGCACTTCCTCTCAGCGGAGCCGAGGAGGCAGCCCCGCCCTCTAGCGCCGAGGGCGCATGCCACATTTTAATTACGAGCAGACGGCGCGCGGCTCGACACAATAATTCATTAATAATTCCGCAACCGCGCGGTCAGCCAGTTGCGACTTCACCGCAGCAGTGGAAATCATCGCCAAATATCCATCGGAGAATCGCTTCTCATTGATAATGTGTACGAACTAATTTACATGTAAATGTACATATTTTTGAAGATACTTGATACTATTTTTTAGAGGTTGCGAAATATTATGTATAAATTAAAACAATTCTTTTTTTGTACGTTTACATATTTTGTAATTTAATATACATTAAATATTTACCAATGTCTGCATATTTTGTTACGTTTTAATATATTTACATGTCGAAATAGTACATCTCGGATACAAGTTTAGCAAGATAGGATTCTGGAATCGACTTAGATTTATCTTACTAATATTCCAAATCTTTTATTTGGGAAATGAAAAAATGAGACAATATGAAATAATGTCTTTAAGGTGCCAAGAATTGGCACCTGGGAAGAGGGGGTAGCTAACAACTAAAAGTTAGCCTAGACGTAAGAGAAGAAGAAACTTGTTCGAGAAAGGCTGTGCCATTCTGTTGCATCACTAGTTATTTTTCCAATTGCGAGTAATGTCCTTGTCAGTTAAAGATGTATCAGATTAGTGCATTGTGTGAATTGAATCATGTGTGCATTGTGTGATCAGTGCATTGTGTGAAATGAAACATTAAAAAAAATAATACCAAGTTATAATTTTTAGCTCAAATGTTAATTTTGATTTCAAAATTTGTATGTTCTTTTCATGTCTGATACATCCATCATCCCCTGTCAACAATTTTCAAATCATAGGCTTTCAAACGATGGCAACTTTTGAGCTGGACAAATATTAGTTTAGTGTCTACAAGTTTTACATTCACAAAGCTACAAAGTGATGTTGAAATATTTAGAGAAGTTATGTAGTAATTAATCATTCAGCTGAATTACAGGTGCTTAGCAATAAGCACCTCAAAACTGTTACCTGCTGTTTGTTTGTCTAATTTACAATGCACTTTGGAAGAAGAAAGTTTCAATGCCACAAAAAGAGTAAATGGTTTATCAACATAATAGGTTGCATCCTTTTGTGGAATAGAATGACAGAGTTCTTAATAAAAGAATTGTGAACTATAATCTTAATATTTATAGTTCATCCAATTATTAAAAAGTCAATATTTATTTTATTTTAATCCTGTGTCATTTAATTTCTAGAAATAAAATCCTTGATAGTCAGTTTTATTATATTTTTAAACCATTTTTTGTTTAAAATATATTCCAAGTGATAAGATCATAATCTAAAAAACTAAGTATATGGTGAATAAAAATATAATACCTAATGTGGAGTCTGTGTTTTTTCCACGTTTATATGTCGTTTGAAAGTTCTTAAATAATAAATTCAAATTAAATTAATTTCTAGAGTTTGCCAATGTAGTTATTTAACGTAATAGAATAATAATACACTTGTTGTATTCTTATTGCAGAAATAATATTCTTGTTAAGTTCTTGTTAACCCCGAGTACCTGAAAGAACTCGCTCCTATTGTAGACAGACCTAAGAAGTAAACGGTCAAAGAGTACGAGAGAATGAAAACAGCACAACCCTCTGCTTGTAAGGTTACCGCCGGAAAGCGGAACCTCTGTGTGAGAAAGAGGGGGCTGACTTACTCGACAGCTCACGAGCGTCCTCGGAGAAGCAAGACAAAAACGACCCTTAAAGCACGCCGGTGTTCAGCCGAAAAAGTGTCTCTGAGAGAAAAGCCGGCTCTCGTGTTTGAAAGCCGGGATAACAGCAGCATTGTTGTAGTTTTGGTGGATGTCTGACGCATTATCTTTTCTACAAGAAACATCGCATCGTTTCTTAACTTTTTTAAAAGTACACTGTTTAAAAATTAATAGTTCCTTGGAAACTTACTAACTCTTCACCTTTTCTCTCTCTCGTCTCTGCCTTTCATTATTAAGAAACTTTAACTTTATGGTATACAGTAATACATGTATTTCTTAAAGACATCATCAATTTATTCCCTTTTAACTTTACTATTGGCGTCTCGTCCATAATACATCATCGGATAAAAAATGGTTGACTCAAAATAGACTTAATTTAAAATGAAAGTCAATAGATTGTTTGCTTAAAGTTTTTTGTAATGTGCGCATACCTGGTGTAAACAGGAAACAGGAGACGACTTCCTTTGCAGATGTAAAACAGAGCTTCGAGGTGACTTGCATTAAAGAAACAAACATTTGTTTTGACTGGAGAGTGCATCCAGTAATCAAGCCACTGCTTTGGACACTGTAATGACGCCCTTGCTTCCCTCTGCATTGTTGAGTCTAGCTTCGTTTGTAGTCTGAACCCAAAGCATAAACGTCGGAAGTTGCTCTTTGTCTTCCCGTTCTCACAAAGAAACCCACAGGGCCTCCTAGAAACGATGTAAAAAGACTTCATTACAAAGTCCACTGTTGCAACCTAACTTTCAGACCAAAGCAACATCGTCACTCAGATAATTTTTCAGGAAAGGTAATGACGCAAGATAGGTGGTGGGAATATTATTCCTTCTGCTACTAATGTGTAGTGACGTGTAAGCTCCCGATTGGAGAATTGTCACAGCTGACGGAACAGCTAACGAAACGTCAGGTCCAAGTCTGTGAAAACCGAAGTATACATCCAGTCATTTTCTTCTTTAGTTCCTATCAAAGTATAATTGAAATTAAAAGTTGCACATTTAATTATTTTAGACTGTGTTTTTCCACGATCCTTAATTGAATTACTTATTTTAAAAACCCCATAAGTCACTCTGTTTTTTGCATTTTCGCCTCATTTGTGAGAAAATAGGAACTACAGGATTGATGAATCGATTCTTGTGTAAATTCTGTAAATCAGGTCAGTAGAATGGTCTTGAGGACTCCGAATATTTTGTTTCGTTTTGAATCTGTAAATCATCGACTTGCGGGGTATACATGACTGTGCATGTATGTATGTACACAGTGTGTGTGATGTTCTCTATGTGCTTAATTATTCAGTTTTTCTTGTTTTTCCGCAACTGTACAATCTCTGACTTGCAAGGTTTAAAAAAACACCTATTCAATTGCAATAGAATCCTTTTCTGAATGACTAATTTAAAAGAGCTTATCTATTTACTTAAAACGTTTAAAATTTTCGGTTAGAAAGGATTTGGACTACTCAACCAAATTTTGTGAGTTTTCCTTTAAAATAAAGGCATTGGGCCCTAGATGTGTCACTACTTGCTCTTATTAACTAGTTTTGAAGTTAAAAACTAAATTGTAAAAATGTATTAAAATAAATGTAATGAAGACTTACCTGCTGCCATCACTTGTTCATTAAGTCATTTTCAAGAACATTTACAATACAATTCTAATACAAAGATAACCGTTCATCGTGAGGCTACAGTTGGCGAAGAAAATATAGTGTTTTAATTTCGAAGATGTTTTCAAATGTGAAGGTTAGTCATATTACAAATAAAAGCAAAGCTCAGCCATAGTCTGACACATTACACACACATATACACACTTTATAAAACAGTTTAGTATTCATAATTATAATTGATGAATTACGTTTATATGTTACGTTGTATGTAAGGATACACTACACAAATTCACTACAACATACATTCACAGATTGTGTAAATATAAAACCGTTAAATTTCTTTAAAAAAAACTGTTTGACATTTGGCTTACAAAAATAGTGATTGTATTGTTCCAAACTTTTTAAGCCTCTCATTTCATCTTTTTTGTAGAATAAGAACGACATTAAACAATATTTTTGAAGTTTTCGATTTTATGTACAGTGCTTATGTCGTATTTTCCTGTTCTAACTTTTACTTTTGGACTCACTTTTGTGCAATGTAACCGCAGGGGTTCAGTTAGTAATTAATAATAGCTTAACAATAGTGTTGTTTGCAATTCTTCACAATTTATTTAAGATAAAATGTATATTAGTTGCAAATAATTATGTCATTTCAAAGTATAATATAATTTTTGCTTAATTTTTTTTTTCAACAAAATATTTTCGAGCAGGTTACGTATTTTCTAATATGAATACTTAAGCATTACGCAAGATAACCTTGAACGACCAACTACAGATGTAATTACCAACACAAATATTGAGTCAACAAAACCATAATTTTCAATACCTTTGCAGTAACATTGTGTAAATTCAATTGTAGTAGCAAAATTCTTGTGGTAACCAGACATAATGAATAGTGTGAAAATGGAATGTCAGGCTTAATTTTGCTTTTTTGCCTATCTTCAGTACTACAAAATAAAAAAGAACACTTTTATAATTACAATTTGTAAAAATATAATGAATTAATTAATTAATTAAATTTACTGAAAAAAGTGTGTCAAACTCGCATATGTGACATCAGAACAAACCTGAACATATTATCTAAATTATTAAAACAGAAAAAGTGAAATTGATATAGAGTAATTAAAATATAGACTTTATTCAAGCAGAAAATTGATAAAGTTAACATGAATAACATGAATTATTCGAAATTTATCAAAATTGTTATGCTAAAAAAAAACAATTCTGTGAGGGCTAAGTTACGAAGACATATTGTAAAACAATCAAACGAGAAATATAATCGAACATTGTTAACGTTATAATATAATATTACGATTGTAAACATGATTTGTGATTTTGTGACTCGTGGCACCATTTTACCGACCTTTGACCTTCGACAAATTTGTTCCACCCAATTTCACCGTGATGTTCGGCTTACTAGTTGACACAGTTATTAACATTATTAACGCCCCAGAGAACAACAGAAGTCTTTTTCGTAGATTCCCGCAGCTTCACCTGAAAGCTTCTCATCTTCTTTCCTTTATGTAAGCGCGAAGACTCTTTCGATATCTACCAGGTGAGAAAAATAAATTCGCCTCCGGTCTCAAGAGCGAAGAAGAATATTTTTGTATAATTAGTCTGGGAAACGTATCAAACTTTTGCGACTTTCTTCGTTTAATTAGGAGCCGGACGACAGCCTCGCAGGCGAGTATGGGGAAAGAGGCGGTGGCATTGGTAGAAGGTGGAGGGATGATGACAACGGTGTTCGCTTGGAAGATTGTGAGGAAGATGAGAGAGAACGAAGATTTGTTAATCACCACTCGCTTGAAAATCCAATCGGTTCCGTACGTTTAAAATGGAAATCGACCGTCTTTTCTTAAGTTTATGCAAATGACTCGACCCCACAAAATCAGTAACCTTTATTCGCCGCTGTTCATGTGATGACCTTGTGAGCGTTGAAGAATAATTAGGATTTCCGTAGGAATTATCTTTCCAAATAATGTATGCTTTTCACATTATCTTAAAAGCTTAATGATACGTTATATTAACATTAAAAGTCATTCATTTAGTATTCTCATTAACCGATAAAGTCACGGTTACTAAGACTTACTTATACTCTAGAAACCTAAAATCACCATTTGATAAAGGGGATAGCTTAGCTTTAGGATATATTAGAGGAGATTAATATTAGAAAACGACTATTACAGCGCATTAGGAAAATGTACAAAAAGGCAAGATGTAAGATAAAGGTAAGTGAGAATGTAGAAGTGTTCTGAACTAGTAAAAGTGTGAGACAATGAGGTCCTTTGAGCGCGACATTGTTTAACGTGGGTAGCGCAACTGAAAGGCTGCTTAAAGAGATGGCAAGACTGTGGAGTGGTAATAGATAACAAAAAAGTTTGGTCTCGCAATGCGCAAAAGAGATTATGTGTACGCGTTAAATACGTTGGATAAACTGAACGAAAGAGAGATGGTGTTGGATGAAGAAAAGAGTAAAATATGGAGACTCAGAGGTCGAGAATGGAAAGGTGAAAGTTGAACAAGTAAATATAAATATTTAGGATACATGCTAAAGAAAAATGACGGACTTGAGGCACAGACAAAGGGAAATGTGATAGCAGTCGAAATGGTTAGTAAAGAAACCAGAAGGAGTAATGGTAAAAAGGCGGAAGGAATAGTGTTAACATATGAGGAGGTTTTAGAAGGTGGAGAGGAGGATTCATTACTAAAAAATACTGGAAAGATAAAAAGAAGATAGAATACTATTAGTAAAGAGAGATCTAGTTGTGAGGAGGATAGGGGGAAGTTGTTTAAGTAAAGAGGATATTCATCATGAGGTACAGAAATGTTAAGAGAAAGGGGAGTTAATGTTAGAGAAATAGTAGGTTGTGATGTACCTAGATAACTTAAAGGAGAAAGGAACAAAGACAGTAGAAATAGGATTGCGAGCTTTAGGGATGGGAACGAGTTGAGAAGTAGGTTTTACTGGAAGAAAGAAGAAACTAGAAGACGTAGGATTTGTAAAAGTGATGCGAAACCTGGAAACATTTGATAGATAAGTGTGCTACGGAAGAGAGTTGGCGAATGGAAACTGAATGGAGACGATGTATAGAGGGATATTATGTGGCGATGACGTAGAGAGGTAGAAATGAGGATAGAGAAACTAAGAGAGCGAGCAGGAGGACAATGAAGAAATAGGAGACGTTAGGGAGAATAAAGCGTGAAACATTTACTAAGTAAGTTTCATAAGGAAAGATGGAGAGGTGGAAAATTGAAATGTGAACGGTGAGTTGTATAAATGAGGAAGGAAAGACTATGAAAGAAAGGAAGATGGATATATTAGAGCTGGGTGAAGTTTTCAATGATGTTGTTTGTAATTATGTGTGGGAATCTTTATCAGCTGAAGCTTGTAAGTAAACTGAATAAATGGATGAAATAGTGGATGTCGATAATTGTGATGATGACGAGCCTGTGTATAATCGCAGTTTATATAATCCACACTAAATTTCACTTTTTTGTATTGTAAAATTATTCCTTGCGCTGGAAGTGGACAAAGAGAGTGAGTAAGCAGCCATTTTAAGTTTTAAAAGAAGCAGACAGTGGAAGTGAAGTTAAGATTATCAAAGTGTATCCGCATGTGAAACCCGATAATTCGATATTCTTTTGACCTCTCTGATACAATAAACGGAAATAGAAAAATACATCTATCTAAAGTTTAATTTATTTCTCGATATTCTGTAGTTCAAAGCGAATTTATTTCTTGTCGAAACTTTAAAAAAATAGCTCAATTTTCTTTTGTTAAAAACTTTAAATTTACGTAAACATGCGGCAGTCACCCCACACTACCATGTCTTTGCCCCACATCATCGTCAAAGAAAATTAAAGGCCTAGGAATTGCTTCAGGACGTAATATCAAAACTCTTTCTCGACATCAGACTGTAAGAAAAGAGGTTATGAAATTCTCAGCATTCCTGGGCGTTTTCTAACTCAGACTGGCACCATTTTCATCCCTCGCCTATGAAGATATGTCATAACGTGTTTCCTGAAAACTACTTTCATAAGGGTTTGATTTTCAATATGAAAAGGTTGAAATGCCATTGATCTTCCTCCATATGTCACCTAACAGCGCGTAGAAAGTTTTTTAATGTTAGAAATGTCAAAAGTGATAACCGTTGAAAGTTATAGGAAACCTTCATTTTCAGCTTTATAGTCGTTTTATGTACCGCAACACTTAAAAAATAAATTCCAGATAAGAGTTAAGTATTAACCTTAGTGTTATTATTTGACTATTTTTTCTCTTTCTTCATAGCTGCTGCTATTTCGCTTAAACAATTTCGCAATTTTTGAGGAGCGTGCGCCAACATCCCAACTTTTAATTTTTGATTCATTTTTTAAGTTCTCCTAAGTAAGTTCCAGTATGTTTTCTTTCTTTGATCTAGATATAATACTACCTAAAAATTTCATAAAATGGTGTACGGAAATATTCAAGAAATTAAATGAAGGGTTTTGGCAATGTGTTGTCAAATCAACGAATGAAATTATCATTGAGAAGAACTCAACTTATTATTCAATTATTTCCCCATCTTTGTAACAACATTTGATATTAATTATTATTACTATCCCCCATTTCTTTATATATTTCATATATATATATATATATATATATATATATATATATATATATATATATATATATATATTAATTTTGTTTTTTTTTTCTTTTGAATATGAGAATGTATATTTCTTCACATATATTTATAATCTGAAATTTGAACTGCTATTATCTGTACTAATTCCCCCCACCCGTCGCAATTCATTTTTGCAATTTTATCTCCTGTATGTTCCTTATGTTTTGCAATCATATAATGTGTCTTTCTTTATTGATTTTTTTAATGTTTAATTTGAACAGCTACTAATCCTCCCGTTGCATTTCCTTTTTTTGAAATTTGATCTGCTATCTGTATCTAAATACTTTAGATGTATCCATTCATTGTAATTTAATTTTCTATCTTATTGTGTATTTACTTATAATTTTGTTATATCTCTCTGTATCTTGTAGACTGACGATGACGGCAAAGCCGTCGAAAGCCGGCTATCTTAATAAAGCTAATATGTTGACGAAGATGACCTCTTTTATTTCTTCTCATAAGAACGTCAACAACACCAAATCAGAATTCCCACAACGAAATTATCATTACACTCCCGTGTCAATTAAATGGTATTTTTTATTATTCTTTAAAAATCTAAAAAATAATTATTTAATATTATACTTCTAGCAACTTCAAGATGTCCTCTATGGTTTAGAATAGTCCAGAAGACGTAATTTTTGCGAAACTGGTATGGACAATTCCAATATTTTACAGAATTGTATATTGTGAGTTTTGTCAACAGCAAAACGTTCTAGCAGATGATTTTTGGTTTTGATAAGTCATAAAGTTGTTTTTTTTTTTTATCATCCACACTTCTATAAGTTTTCAGCACTCAAAATCAAATACGTATTTGTGTAATTTGTACCGCTCACTTCCATATTATTTAAACTTCAAATGGTATGATTTCTCAAGAATATCATGATTATTGCTCGACATCATTACAACATTTGAACGTATTTTAATCCTGTCATTATTATTTGTTCACACCTTTTCCTCTAATGCATTTACACTAATTGACGAAATTTCTGGGTGCGAACTGATGTGGCATTGGGACAGCTCTTTTAGAGTACAATTGCTACATTTCTGCAAACTTCACAGTTTGATGTCACTCACGTTCTTTGTTACCATGCACTCACAACCCATTCTTCTCTGTTCTGATGTACTTCATACGTTTAGCGCAAACGCATGGAACATGACTGCAATTTGTTTGCGATAGAGAAGTGGCTACATCAAAGCAACCATAGTTTAAGTTAGCGGACCACATCCAACACTCCAATTTGTGTAGCGATACATAGAGGCTTGGAAACGTAACCAATATAAAAGACAACATTACCGAAACAAAGAAGATTGAGATGACACGATCAGTGCCTATTGCTTTCTATTAGTATTTCGAATTTTTCATTTCGTTGTCTGTTAGCTTTTGCTTTTTCTGGTATTTTCATAATTTTTCAATCACTCAACTGTTTACCTCACAGTAAACATAAGGCCGCTCACATCATTCCAGGTCATATTTTGTTTTATTAAGTCCATTCCCTGACCGCGAACTGACCCCGATGATTATATGGAGAATAAGAAACGACGACGGTGCCAGTCACATCATTAACCGTTAGGCACATTTTTCGTTTACTATTGTGCCGTTAATTATTTGCATATTATTTCTCATTTATGTAAAGATATTACATGTTTTAAATTCTGGACGACAGGCTATAAATATCAAGTCCTGAACTGAAACTTCATTGGCGGAGAGGATCTCTGCTGGTGAACTCTGAGAATTAAGATAGAGTTACGTAGACACCTATATAGTTCCCGATTGACGTTGGGTACCTGTATTGAACGATGCCTTTTATGGATGGAAATTATAGTGGTCGCTTGCTTTACTTATTCTTGTGTTTTTCGTGGTCTTCGATGAATTACATGCGAAAATCGGACTTTAAACAGTATCTTGAAAAATTCGTTACAAACCGCCCAAGGGCTTTCCTGACCCATCCTTAAACCAGCTGGTCCATAAGATGTGGCGATGTATTTATTCCCCATTTGCATTCCACATGGCTTGTGATCTAGAGATACTCCAGTAGTACTGTGATGTTACCAATGTCAGTTCAGGCAGTAAGCTATAGCACAATTGAAAAAAAAACAAGAACAAGAACATGAAGACGTATCACCAGAAGACTAGCAGCAGTAGCATCAGAAATGGAGGATGGAAAAGAAGAGAAAAAATAGAAGCAAAAAAGAGAAAAATCAGAAGCAAAGAAGAAAAAGCTTCTAACAGAATCTAACTTACAGATTGCCCATTTCGTGAACTCGCGCTGCGCCACAGAAAAACACATGGAACCTGTTGAAGAGATGATGCTAGTGGGAGCAAAAAACAGAGTAGAAGCGGTGCTCTTCTCAGCTGTTTCTAATGGGGTGACCTTGGCATTGAGCACATCTGATTGCAAGGTTGCGTAGCAAACGGTTCAAAGACCTTCACGGGGCACGTTCGCTTACAGTGTGTAAAACACTGTCTGTTCGAACCGAATCACAAGATTTCTCCGATTACTAATCTAATTGCGGTGACGAAGGCACGTATGCTGGCCATGAGGTCACGTAATAGATATTGCGCGAGCAGCAAGTTATTGAGAAAAAGCTTGTCGCAAGAGAGTTATGGGCCATTTTCAATAAGTAGTTGTGTATTTACTGGAAATGTAATGGATTGGACAAAAGATTAAAATTATACACTCAATAAATATTAAAATTATACACCCGATCTTATAGCTTTTTAAACTGGTATAACTCATAATAAATACCAACAAAATTATGTCCTTTCATTATCAATAATATTAAATAAAACTTAATTATATATGCATGAAAAATGCAGATAATGAATTTTTAATAACAGTCAACGTACATTTGTAATTTTAATCAAATAAGTAAATAAGTTTTCGTAGTTTGCATTATGAATCTTAATAGAACTCATCTTAATAACGCTACTAAATTTTCTGGAGTAATCATCTTTAGTATTTCTAATGTGAATTATTAAACTTTATTTAAATTATTTCAGGTACAATACATTTTAAGATCATTCAACCCATACAAATTCCCGTTTTATAAGAACATTTTTAATATAGTGAATTTTTATTGGAGTTGTATTTGTATTGAATTCCTTTGCATAATGTAATAACAGAGACTACTTGCATTGACTAATGAAATCAGAGGTGGTACGTGTCTCTTAAGCTACCTTTCGGATAAGCTGGAGCACAGCCGACTGCTCGACCGTCAAGACCACAGAGAAAATTATTAGCTATAAAATTTTATATCCATCGTTAAACTGAATAGCTTAACGTAAAATCGTGAATTACTTTTATGTAGCGGACGTTTGGATAGAAGAAAGAGCTCCTCAATCCTAGATATATCTAGCTATGAAATATTGCATCATAATGGAGAAAGCACGTCACAACACGCGTCAACACACACGCGAAGCCTTGAAGGTATCTACAGATTTTGCGGTGTATGATCATGAACCATTCGAGCCAAAGAACAGGAACAGGAACGGTAGCTTAGTTTACATACGTTCCCATTGTCTGATATGTCTCCCTCTTCCACCTTCTCCCACAGGAATCCACTTCACCATTTTCAGCGACCAACCTCCTCATTCATACGGCGCTACAACAATTTTACCAAACATTGTTTAGGTTCTTTATTGTTGATTCAATATAAAAGATTCACTAACATCAAAGATGCAGTTTTCAAGTTGATCCTCAGAAATGGAGATAGGAAGGTCATGTCATGAGGCGGAAGCAATCAAGATGGGCGCACTCAACAACGATCTGGGACCCGATATTTGGATGGAGGAATCCAGGCAGACTGCAGATCAGATGACCGCCAGCCAAAGGAAAGCAGCAAGATTATAGAATCTAGCCATTGTTTCTGTGATTAACTTCTATCAGTGAAAATATAATCTTCTCTTCAGAACCCTGGCAATCTTTCCTTCATTTTGATATCGTAAAATACATGAAAGCAGACATTTTCACAGATTGTTTATTCACTTACAATGGCTTCTTGATCGGAAGATTTCAAATATTCATTGAAAAATATTTTTATAAAGTAATATATATTGAAGGTATATAATTACGTAATACATATAGAATGTGTCATACAAATTCGATTTTTGAAGGAGTATTGTTAAACAAAAGAGCATTTTCTGCGTTTATGAGATCGATTGGCTTTGGTTTGTATTAAGATGTTTCTTGGTGGTGAGACTGGTACTTTTTGGAGATCTTAGTGCTATTTTAATCGCAAAAGTGAGTTTTGAAAACTACGAAACTGTTAAAAATTACTTCGTATCAGAGTCGCTAACTTCACATTCAACAGTTCATATGCAATTCTTTCGCCACCTTTCAAATCGCTACCTCGCCTGCGGTTTTTAGCAAGAACCCCGTCCCTTACCTTTCTCGAAGTATGGTCCATTAAGATTGGGCGGTGCTTATCAGATAATGCTTGTATGATTAGTTCGTGGTGGTTCGGGGGTTAGATAATGTCCGAGTGTATGAAATACGCACCCGTTCTGTACATATCTGGTTAGAGAGTTGAAACGTAATTACCCGTGGCATTAAATTGCAGCCGGCTAATCCTTCTGCACGATCTAATTTTTGCGTCCGTGATGGAACAAGTGTTGCAACGAGATCTGCATTATAGAAGAAGTGGTAGTGATTATTGCCAACATTAAGTGCATCTGCAATTTACATGACGTCACAGCATTTAATTGCGTTTCATACCTGACAGTGTGTAGAGTATTTATTGCTCATAAATTGTGCCGCATTAAACGATTTTGAAAATATGGCCTTGTTCTCCAAACGAGATTTTTGTGTTGATGTTCGGAAGACAGTTCATGAATCGTTTAATATTAGCTCCCCAAGTTTAATTTCGAAACGTTCTTTCAATACGCCCAGAAATGATTTCATTATCTTAGTAAACTTTACTGCTTACAAGACGATAACTAGGAAAATGCGTAGTGTGATGTACTTTATTATTCTGCAACTCCCTAAAAATTACCTTAACTGAACCAATAACTGAACGTTATTTGATATTCTTTGTTTTCTGCTACAATTGTTTTCTCTTACGTTTCATGATATATTGTGTCTATTTTGTAGTACTGTGTTATTCAAGATCTTTGTTGATAGTTTATTTTTAAAATTTATTTGTAGATTATCTATTCGATATTCATTAATTTCTTTTATATTTAAGATCATGTGAGTATATCACACAATGTAAAATGTGCTATTGACTCTAATGTATTTTACTTCTTGTATTATTTTCTGACACTAATCGATTTACGAATTACGGTCGACTTCGGTTATAGTGAACTCCTGAGGACTAACAAGTTTGGTTCACTATATCAGAAGTTCACTGATTATCTGATGATGTCAAAATTAAATAGTTTCTCCATAACGTTTCATTTTATTTATATAGAGATACAACAAAATAGATTAACAGCAGGTACAGAAACTTTTGATATCTTAATTTGTCCTAAAAAAATCAATTATTTTCAATTGTTTGCTTTGTACTTTTTCACTAGTAATTTCTCTAGATCCTCTTTCAGTGCTCGTGCTCTCTCCATACTTGACTCTGCATTGTCCTTTGTGTCTAAGTATCGTAATGCAGTCTTAATACCCCTCATACCACTTGCACTGTTGGAACACCGTCTCACCCTCCGAAGGCCCTTTTACTTGCCTAATAACATACGAGATGCTTTCCATAGCGGCATCGCGCCTGCTGTGGCAATCGCCTACTTCCTGTTGCCTACGTAGAACTCAATGAGCTTTATCTAGCGGAAAATAAAGTAACACGGAGTTTGAAACTGAAGCAAGCAATCGCGCGTCGCCGCTGCCAGTTGTAGCCCACGCAGGGCACGGCCTTTTTCCGCAGTGAAACTGAGTGTCATAAGGACATCAGCAAGCCCCCCTTCCGGGTTCGCTACCTTCACATCAGGGGAGACTTCTTCCATTATGACCTTTGGCCGACAATATTTTTCAAGCTGCCTAGTATTGGAATTTGTGGCACTGATGCAATATATTCTTTTCCAGGAGGGAATTAATTTCTATAATGTTGTATTTCCTACGTTCACTATAGTATCATGTTAACTATAACTGAATCTTCTTAGGCTTATTTGTAATGAAAAGTGAAACGGAGCCAGTGACTTAAGATCACTATATGTTGTAAATTTACTATATGTTCACTGTATGTTGTATGAGTTCACCACATTATATAAATTTATTTACTAACATCCTTGGTAAGGGATATTCCTGTAAATGAATAAAAAATCTTATCTATATAATACGCTAAGGAAAGACGACGCTTTTCTCTTTCGTTCTCGCTTTTCTTTTCACAGAGAGAAAAATACTCGCAAAGCTACATCACAGATTTAAGACATGAAATTTAAAGTGTAGATTTTGCAATAAATAATTGAGTAGGCGCACAAACAATACACAACACATTGTTCGCTGCAATACACGTTACCATCGTACTTAACAAGAAGTGTGCGTCCTAGGCCCTTAAAACCCTGTTTTCTTCCTAGTTCAGAATCCTACCGCTCGAAGTAGGGTTCCCCTAAGAAGCTATTTTTGATTTTCAAACAATGATTAGAAAGAACAAAGAGTTTGCAAGGGTTCAACTAGTTTTATTATTTTACATTTACAACTGTTCGGCGCCCTAATGTAAGGTAAATTGTCGTCAATGCTTTTGATGTTTCCTGCTATCTGCATTTGCAACCCACAAAGTTAGTGGGAAAATTGAAAAAGATGGCGGGAAAGTAAAATAGTATTGAAAGTAAAAGAAAAAATGTAAAGATGATTTATCTACAAGTTCCCAAAAGAAAGAAAAACAACCAGTTATTTTCAACAAGCATTAGTTGGCTAAACTTTTTATTTTCCTTGTGTTTTGTAGCTTAAAAAATTGGCCCACACTTCACAGCGGAAAACGTAAATCTATGTTATTCGATGTACCGTTTTATAGATTCATTAACTAGAAAATCCCCTGATTGGAAAGCTCAAAGAAATTTCTCTCAGCAAACAAATTCCTTTTCCCCAAAGAATTTTGAATTTGCCAGACTGTTCTACAAAGGCAGTAGTGTTTCTGTAATGAAAGAAAGAGTTGGGTTCCCTACATATCGAATCTACGCTACACACAAGATATTTTAAAGGATTGCAAGGACGGAGAAATGTTCAATTCGGGCTCAACACTGAACAAAGTTATTGTTTCAGACTTAGACACCCGGCGCAAATCGATTATGACGCTCCTCATGGGATTTATTGTAAGGATTCATGAGAATCTTCGCGATTTCCTGCAGTGCTTAAGTATTTTCGCTTCAAAAACCAATACATATCTGAAATCTAAATAAACATAATTTCTTTCACTACCATCCTGAGCAAGTTCGATTAAATAAACAAATGCAGCAACGGTATAAAGTAAAATATTTGAAAGTAAATGTACACTTCGTGAAAGTAAACATTTAGATTATGATTGCTTACACAGCTCTGCACAAGCGGAAAACGAAACAAACATTCCAAACACAAGATAATCAAATCTGAATATAAACAAACATTAGAAAACCAAACTTGGTACTGGACCTACACTAATACTCTTTATATCAAAGTATTTGTTGTACTGTGCTGTGTTCAAAATAACAAAAAATAAAATTTGCATAGAAATTGCACAAAAATTGTTTGCAATTATTAAGGAACGGAACATGTACAACTTGTATGAAGCACAAACACAATATTGTACGGAGAGAACAATTTGATCTCCATATGTAGCACCATATTCTTTTAAGAAAAATCAATATGAAGGGGTTTGGCATAGAAGGAACTCACAACTCTACGTTTTCATGCAGCAGAGCCTAGTGATCAGGGAGATTTTGCACGGCAAAGCCTTACAGCTATTGAAAGCACCATCAATCTTCTGCGCATGCGCAGTTTGAGTTTCGCATCTATTTTGTGCATCGAGATCGCGATCGCAAACGCAGTTGCCTTCTTTACTGTATGCCGTGTAAAAAGTCCCTAAAAAGTGCATAAAATTTCACATAGGTCGAATGAGACAGTTTGACAGTCAAGAAATATCATCAGTGTAAACATAATCAGTATAAGCGAACCATAGAAAACCAAACTAGGTATTGGACCTACATAATTACTTATTGCGTGAAAGTTAAAAATTTAAAAAAAAAATTCATAGAAAATGCACAAAAATGTTATGTAATTACTAAGACACATAACACATACAATTTGTTAGAAGCACTGAACTCGAGATCTTAAACAGAGAAAAATTTGATCTCCGTACAACTCCATATTCTCCAACAAACAACAATAAATCAATATAACCGGGATCGGCATGCAAAGACCTCATAGTTCCACATTTTCCTCCAGCAGTGTGTAGTGACCAGAAAGTTTTTGCATGACGAAGTATTACAGCAATCGATAGCACTATCAGTCTTCTGCGCAGGCGCAGTTCGAGTTTCGCATCACTTTTGTGCATCTGGGCACGCGCAGAAGATTGAGATGGCAGTCGACTGTTTTACGCTATGCCGTGGAAAAAAAGAGAGAGTTGTGCACGCCTTAGCAGGTGGCAATCGACTGCAATCTCGATCTTCTGCGCATGTGCAGATGTACAAAATTTGATACGAAAATTGAACTGCGCGTGTGTAGAAAATTGATAGTGCTGTAGGCTGGCTGGCTAGTGCTTCCGGGCGCATCAACAGCTTAGGTCATTAGTCCCGCATGTTTTTTTTTCCTCGGCAGATGGGGATGATCTTCCCCCGCTGGATGGCGAGATCCGGTGCCGACCTACCGTCGGCTGGCGGGATTTCCCCTTAACCAGGACTCTCCCACCAGTGGGACACCGCCCCAGCCGGGACAAGCTTGAAGCTCCCGATCGGTCTCCCTGAATATGTGGTTGTTTAGTGCATGTTATTGTAAGTGTGTATATGTGTCAGGGAAGAGGATAGAACAAGGAAGAGGAAGGAAAGATCGCGCGCGGTCCGTGGACCGTTTGTTAGGGTACTGATCCGGCATTCGCCTGGTGTTGACCGGAGAAACCACGAAAAACTACCGATCAGAGCAGCCGGCCGCTAGGATTCTCCTCCAGACAGCGACTGAATTCGACCTAGCTGAGAAGCTAGTTTCGAAAACCCTACCGCCGTCAGGACTGGAACCTAGAACTTGCAGTGACATCAGTTGGTGCACTGAGCTAC
This sequence comes from Teleogryllus occipitalis, assembly GCA_011170035.1. NCBI lineage: Eukaryota > Metazoa > Arthropoda > Insecta > Orthoptera > Gryllidae > Teleogryllus > Teleogryllus occipitalis. Next base: position 29,099 of record BLKR01003341.1, read on the forward strand.
CACTCCCGCTGATAGTGCTCTCGATTGCTTTTACACTTCAAGGTTTAAAAACTCCCTAAAGTCCCTAAAAAGTGAATTTCGCGTAGATCGAATGAGGGAGATCGTCAACGCGGGTCGACGCCGTGGCGCCCGCCCGCTATCTCTTCGTAAACAACAGGCGGCGCTTGCGGCGCGGCGCGGCGGTTCGGGCTGCACGCGGTCGTGGCCAGGTGCGGTTGATTCGGCGGCCGTTGCCGCGGTATTGTAGGTCACGGCGGCAGCGCAGGCGGCGGCGACGGCGGCGGCGGCGAGCGCCTTACGTCAGCCCGCCCGGTAATTTATAGGCGTTTGCGCAAGGCCCACGCCGCCGCCACCGCCGCCCGCGACGCCGCCACCGCCGCCGCAATCAAGCCTCAGCCGATGCCGCCCTCTGTGCACTCTCCGCCGCGCCGCCCTCGTGGCGGTGGGGCTTCGAGAGGCCTCCGAATGTTGGGAGACGAAGGCTGAGTTGTGTCACAGACGGATTAATATTTTCAGAGGACCTAAGCGGGATGAAACTAGGGGTCTTTTCATTAATATTGAAATATTGAACATACGTTGCCAAAATCAATATGAAAATAAAATTGGAACTTTTCAATTAAAAAATTCAATTTTCATCTGTATACATTTATACAGTAGAGTATTACAAAGTTACCGCTTTAGTCTACAGTTTTGTACGATATTTTAAAAACTTGTTTGCGTAATTTCAAATATTGATTTAAATTCAATGTTTTTTATATCGTAAATTAAAATGTTTTTTTGTATTTATGAACTTGAACTAAAATACACGTTAGTTGAAAAAAAATTGGAGGCCCTGTAATGAGCCTGGGCCATAAAAATATGCTTATCCTCCTTATGTATCAAACCACTGAGTTTCACAAAGTCAGAATACCAGTTTTAATAATTGTTTGTTCACTGCAATGCACAAACCGGTGCGTTAACCATAAGGAACAATGCGGTATTCTGAGATCAAGCATCTAATCCAAATAATAGATCAATGTTTGCAGTTTTTACGGGACTAAAATTACGTTTGCGAAGTTAAAGGGCTAAAGTTTTGCTAAAAAGATTCCAAAACTTCATTGGCCGCGAGCAGATACTGAATGCCTTTGCCGCTTAATGCTCTCGTCCTTGGAGACAGCTGCTGCCTCTCCAGTTGCCCCCACCATGGTCCTTAACTACACGTGGTCCCTTGGCCATCCCTCCACTGGGTTCGAGCAGGGGAGGTATGTTACTTCTCTTAGTAGCGATTTTTTCCCTCCATGATAGCTCCGATATAATGTACGTCCCCAACATCGTCAACCTCCCAATTCTACCTCCATTATTGTTACAGCAAACCATCGTTACCCTCATTACCCTTACAATCATTGTTGTCATTGTCAACATCAGCGTCGTCAGCACTGCCCGCATAACTTTTCTTGTTGCTGATGTAAATTCCACTTCCCATGTTGCTAGCGTTAACAAACCCTTTCTTTCTTCTCCTATCCAGAATCATTGCAATCACCATCAATGCTATTTAAAGTAATCTCACTAGCCTAGCTTGACCTACCAAAACAATATACCACCACAATCATCACTACTATGAAAACCATCACCATAACAAACTATGAACATTCATGGATGTTCACCCATCACATTTCTCTATGTCAACGACTCTAAGGCTGGGGTCGAAAACACCGACTTCACCGCCCGAGCCACCATCACCACCTCAAGCATCAACATCAACACAAGCCTCATTATCACCACTATCACCATTACCACGTTATTAGCATTACAGTCACTAGCATCATCTGAACCACCATCACCATTACCACCGCCATTATCCATATCACCACCGTCACCATTAGCATTATCACAACCACAAGCATTACCATCGCCATTTCCAATACCACCATCATAACCATAAGCATTACCACAACTACCACAAGCACTATCAACGTCATCACTAGGGGGCGGATTTTAATGAAAACCTTTTTTTTTTTTCTTTTCACTTTAGAACAAAGCCGTTTAGTATAGAAATTAATTTTATGTTATGACAAAAGGAAATGACCTGATTTTATAGGCCATTTTTTTTTCATTCTTTCTCGAGTTCTATCAATAAGTCATTTTTTACCTTTTCCGTCATTTTTAATGCTTTTTTTGCCTATTTCATCGATTTTAATGTCATTTTAATGGTATTTGCTTTAAATAATATTTACGAGACCAACAAATGTTCTTCACGGAACTACTCAGTAGCCTATCCTATTTGTTCGCTTAGAAATTGTATTGACAGCCTTTGTCGGTATGTAATTTTTGTGACGTATATCAGCGCTAGTACCGGTTTGGCCGATTTCTGGTTAACTTGACAGGGATTTCCTAGTAAATAACAGTCCAAACCCAAAGTTTGCAAGTTGAGTTCACTCGAACGAATGGAAGAAGCTTCGATTACATCAGTAACGTATCCAACAGCTTGAGTTGTCCATCCAAACTGGTTTTGATAAGATTTTTTTCGTCATTTTTCTTTTGGTTTTAAGGCATTCTTAAAGCATTTTAAGAGCATTTCATTGATCAATTTTGGCGATGTTTTAGGTCATCAAAATCTGCCCCCAAGTCATCACCAATATCATTATTAGTGTTACAACAAACATTACCACCGTCAACACTAACATTACCAGCTTCACCGGTAGCATTACCATGACCACCGCAAGCATCACCACTCCCTTCACCGCCGTCACTGCTCGTGCTGGCGCTCGTGCGAAGCGCGTGGCGTGCGGCGTGGGGCGCCGCCTTGAGCATCGCCGCGGGGCGACGGCGGGCGGCGCGCTGGCCCGGTTACATACGCGGATTTGCATGCAAGCGCCTAGCGCCAAGTGCGGGGCGACACACAGCGAGCTGAACAGAACCGAAACGCGTGCGTTAGAAGTGAAGTCTAACTACTTTACACAGCCACTAGTAAAAGCTGTTACTTTTAGGGAATTCACAGAATGCTAACGTTCATTTTTAGACAGCCTCTAGTAAATGGGGTTACTTGTGGGGCATGCAGAGCGTGCTAAAAGGTCCATTTTTAGACAGCCGCTAGTAAAAGTGGTTAATTTTAGGGAATTCACAGCGTGCTAAACGTTCAATTTTTAGACAGCCTCTAGTTAATGCGGTTACTTTTAGAGTTTACACAGCGTGCTAAAAGTTCAAGTTTTAAACAGGCACTAGTAAATTCGGTTACTTGTGGGGCATGCACAGCGTGCTAAGAGGTCAATTTTTAGATAGTACATGAATGAACATAGTAAAAACACAGTACGTGAATGAAGTGATTTGTATTCTTGAATTAAAATAAAACAAAAGTATTAAACTGACCCAAAAAATAGTGTGCGACACGTGCGAAAAATTATTTTATTTTGTCCTTAGGATTATGCCACTCGGCCTATCGACTTCGTGTTGCATTATTTAATAGGTAAATCCCACTTTTTCCACTAATATAATAACTATTTATTTAGCGATTTTAAACCTGCTTTTTAAACTATGGATCTAATGAAGCATGATATAGGTATAAAATAATAAAACATTTTTTTAGTTATACCGTTTATTTATGTATGTGTAAAGTAATATGGGTCTGCATCTGACATTTATGAAGAGCAACAAAAGCTATATTTAATTGCCCAGAGGCACGTAAAGGAATCGTGTAAGTACGATTCATTGGAAATGCGATGAAAACAGTTTTGATAGAGTGGCAATTAAGTTGCTCTTATTCCTATGCGCGCGTTTCGGCCCAATCCAGACCACCGTGCGACGCGGCACGGGCGACGGAGGCGGAGGCGGAGGCGGAGGCGGAGGCGGAGGCGGAGGCGGAGGCGGAGGCGGAGGTGGCGCCAGGCGAGGACTCGTCGACGTGGGGAAAGGCGGCTCTTAAATATGAAGAGAAACGACCGTATGTAACCGGGTTGTGCTGGGCCGTTTGTACGTGCCCAGCAATGAACTGACTGATGATATAAGACAGTATTTCAGCTCGTTTCCACAACTAATAGTTTTGTGAACGCGTCTCTGAAATGACATGACGACGTTAATCTGGTGGGCAATTGCACACCAAACCTTTTGAAGACCAACATTTGCCCAGTACCAAAGTACGTGCAGATACTATCACGTCGTGGTGTTTGCTGTAAAATATTATTGTAACGTCAGTCAGTTCCAAGGGAGGCACGTCACAATCTATTATGTTTCACCTTTTGTTTCGAACTACAAGATTCTAATGGTGATCCTAAACCATTGCCGTATAAAATACTGGTATTTCGCCTTCACTGTCGTATTTGATATTTTCTCATACTAACAGATTTGAGAAGTGATGAGAAATAACTATCTGCTTTTGCCAATAGAAATTACCTTCGCCGTCGAAGTGAAAATGATGCACGGAATAAATAATTTGCAAAACTGATTTCCTACACTGACGGAAATTCTGTTTTAATATTTTAGAACTCTTTTTAATTCTATTTTAATCACATTTTATATAAACAAAATGTCTGTCGAAACTATATAGCCTAAGCTATTAAGGTGAAGTAAGCACGGCATAGATTTAGAGCTACATAAATTCAAAAGATCCGACAATAAAATATTACGCAGTCTGTAATCAAATTTATCGCGTTACACGTCTATTTGTCCATTCCCGAAAACAATCATGTAGAACAGTAACACAGTTTACCTCGTTTCAATGTTCGAATTATTACAGTTGATGTAAGTGGTTGTTACACAGAATGATGTATGTGAAAATAACTACTATACTAGTGATTGCTGTGACTTTGATGACAACAGCAATAATGATCTTTCGACGTCAAAGATGACGTTGGTGACGATTACTCCGACAACGATAATGTCATTAACAGTGATATAACAATATTAACGATTTCTGTTGCGGCAACAATAGAGACGAACCTTAAAGACTGATAATATTGACGACAATAACGGCAATGATAACGTAGATAACGCTTATCAACCGGAAAGCGGTAACTACGTCACCAGCGTTGACAAAGACCAGGGGGAAGCGAACGTATAGGCTCAATGACGCGCCAAATTCAATGAGGGGCCACAATGGAACATAAACATAACGCAAATGTTTCGTGCCGTTTGCGATAGAAACATTCAGAAGGTTAAGTGTAAACGTGTCAGCTGGTACCTCACACGTAAATTCATGTACATTATATTACAACACATTGCAGGTGGCAATAAATGATTAAAATCGATAAATGTGTTTAAGTGCCAAGAAAAGATTTTGTTCTATATCACATTTTCTGTATAATTAGAGATGAAAATGACCATCAAAAAGAAAAAAAATATTTATTTTAACAATGATACTATTAGTTATCATTTTTACTATATAATTCTAAAAGATTAAATATGCCTGTAACTAGTATTGTGCCTCAACATCTGGCTCAATGGCTCTACCGCGATAAGGTTTTGGGCCTATTTCCCTGATCCTTTGAGCAAATGCTGAGTTGTCCCTTTGTTTTACTTCTGGATATAATTGTAACTGCTCTAAGTGTGCCCATTTTCTTTAGGTCTGAGGGAAATGTAGTTACACAAATAATCGTCCTCCATTTGCTCTCGGTAATAAGTCGTTTCCTCCACGTAGAGCATGCGAGGTAATAGTCAAAATCCGTACCTGCCCTGCCTTTGAAAATAGTTTTTATTACACGAGAGCAAATATACCGAGAGTGGTGGCTCAGTACAACGACTGATGTCACTGCAGCGCCTCTAACCGGGAGGTCCTAGGTTCGAGTCCCGACGGCGGCAGGATTTTCGTCACCAGCTTTTCAGCTAGATCGAATACAATCGCTGTCTCGAGGTGAATTCTGGCGGCCGGCTGCTCTGATCGGTAGTATTCCGTCGTTCCTCCGATCAACACCAGGCGAATGCCAGAACAGTACCCTAGCAAACGGGCCACGGATAGCACGCGATATTTCCTTCCTCTTCCTTGTCTTATCTTCACCCCTTACACACACACACACTAACATGCACTACACTAACACATAAGTCCAGAGACCGGTCGGGGACTTAGAACGTGTCCCGGCTGGGGCCGTGCCCTGCTAGTGGGAGATACCTAGTTGGGGAAACTCCGTTAGTCGAAGGTAGGTTGGCGTCGGATCTGGCCATCCAGCGGGAAAAGACCGCAACCTTCCCAGCAAAAACATGCACTACACTTATAGGAGTAATGACCACAGTAGTTGACGCGCCCGAAATCACTAACAATCAATCAATCAAACGAGAGCAAATACGTTCCTATCAATTCTTGCTAAAGACGCTCGTTGTTACCTATATTCATAATTCAATTTTATTTTTAAATGATTTAGCACAGACATCCCTGAGCTCAAGAAAAGTTCAGTAAACGAAAGTAAGCATAATTTACGTAACCGTGAAAGTTTTCAAACTCCAGCCTTTCACATTTGCGTTCACGTGGTTTGAAAACAGACATCACGTTAGAGAACACTCGTCATCCGCGGACCGCACCAATATCTAAAGAACAGCTAGAAGGTAATGCAGTTTGAAAAAGATGAACTTTCATCTCGTAATTGGTCATGAAACACTTCATAGAAACCATAGTTAACTCTAGCCCGATATCATATACCATAGTTAACTCTAGCATTATCTCATCCTTTTAACTTACTGTTACTTTCTTGCGTGAGTACATAATTGTTATGGCGTTTATTTACATAGCATCTCGAAACTTTACATTATGGATGAGTACCTGTCTTAAGTTTATGATCGTAGAAGTTGTGAATGGTACGGCCATGTTTGTGTTAAAAACACATGTTTATGTTCTCACGTCTACGTCAAGGTGAAAGGTCCATTGTGAAAGCGCCTTAAGCCGTTCGACGCCGCCCGAGTGTACGAACCGCTGCATTTGCCGCCAGCAAACGCGGGGGTTTTCCGATCACGTGACCCTCGTTGCTTCTGGAGCGAGCGAGGCGCAGCGAATTAGATTAGAGCGTGTTCCTCGGAATGGAGCAGAATCCGTGCGCTCCACGAAAGAAAGGTAGCGTAGGTAGTATCCGAAATTCAAGCTTTTTCTTGGACCTTTTTTCTCCTATTGTGAGGCCGTATCGGGAAAGGAGGTCGACCAATTCTATTGTGTGAGATACCTCAGGAGAATACACGAATGATAGGTTTGGTATCGTGAGCCTGGCGTTCAATAATGCAGTTTCAGTTTATGTCTGAAGAGTGGAGTCCAATTGATTTTTTGGTTGCCTACCTGAGCACTACTTGGCTTGTTTGTTTTTTTATAAATTCAATATCTACCACAGTATATTATATATTATATATACTATTATATATTCTAAGAGAGCTAATAATAGAACGTGTTTGTTTATGTGAATGAAGGCACATTTTATGTTTGCATTGTTCGTTAACTCATTTTCTGCAAGATTCCAGTAAAAGAAAGAATTTGAACGAAATACAATTGTTTCTGTATGGCATTTCTGCAAATAAAGAGAATATTTCTGCTGATTGTGATTCAAGGCAAATTTTCTTCATTTCAAAGGCCAATAAAAGACATGGCACTTGTCCGATGATGTGTCGTGAGTTGTATTTGATCTTCATCACATAGGTAAAAGATTACTCCATGTCTCGTGAGATCAGATGATTCATTTTGGAATGGCACATCAAGTGACAAGGAGAGAAAAAACGAACTTCCTTGCTCGCGTTTTTCGCATTGCTTTTTTTCGGTCTGTGTGAATCGTCAAGTAATTTTGAAGGCAGATAAGTCATGAGCGCCGATCACGGCTGTCGACAGATTGGGAATGCTGATTGAGTCGTAACATGTAGTAGTACTTTCCATTTAAGTGGATTCGTTCTGCTAGTGTGGTAGGGTTATTACTGCGTCGATTCATCAATCACTTCTGTCATTAACCTGACAGGTTTGCAGACTTTTCGACACTTTACGAAGAACGAATAAACTGTCTGTTACGCAAACTAACGCGATTTGTTGCCATAACGCTAAGAAAATCATGAGGCAGATATCGAAGTTTAAGTTTTAATCTAACGAATAATATAAGATTCTTTTGTGAAAAAGTAAGTGGCTACGTTTGATGAATCACACACAATTTTTTAGATGTTTTGAATCTATTTTTTAAAGGAAGTTTGTAAGTTTCTTTCACTGACAAACAACTAGCTTAACAAATGTGTGATATCCATCATTTTCAGATTAATGTTCTCACTAAGAATTCTTAACTGGTAACAATCAAATTTTTATACAATTATTATTTTAATAATGTTTTTATCCGTAATTTATCTAGCACATTATCTATGATCTTATACAACATTATTTGCAGAGAAGCTTCAAATATCAATTTGGTATGTTACACTAAAGGAAGAAATAATGATTTTTAATAATTAAAAATAATAAATACTTTTTCTCCAATTATTTAAAAATATATGTTTGTTCATTTCACATTCTCGTGATAAAACACTGTGACCGCTTCAGAATGAAAGAAAAGGATACATTGAGGCGCTTTTGACAGGTCATACAAAAAAGAAGACGCACATCATTTACAGCAAAAATGAAATTTTCAAATACATAGTATAATTATAATAACAATAATAGTAATAGTAATAATAATAATAATAATAATAATAATAATAATAATAATAATAATCTTTATATTTAAAACATTAAGTGTTTTCGTTTAGAAATCATTATATGTTATGTCACTATTTGGCACAGATGACATGCACATTGTTCATTTACACTGCAACTAAGTTTGAGCGTTTGGAGGGTCCAAGGTGCCCAGTACTATGAAGCTTCAATAATTTAACTTATCATGGTCATCGCTTTGTTACTTTTAATATCAGCCGCTAGAATGCATCTGTATGTACTGAAGTAATCTTATACACCAAAATATGTGTCGGTGTAAAGCACAGATGCAACTTTTGGCGGGTCTGTGTGAGCGTCGGGACACGTAACTCTCCAGTAATAATAGTTTTTATTATTATTATTATTATTATTATTATTATTATTATTATTATTATTATTATTATTATATATTAGATGCACAATGGGCATGTTTAATTGGTTTATTAAACTTCATTGAATCTTCATTTAAATTTTAATATCCTCTCCCCTTAGCTCAAATCACTGAAATATTTAAGACCGTGAAGTTAGTAACGAAAAAATTTATTTGTCATAATAAGAAATATTTCTGCATTTTTACTTTCTCGAATACTAGTACACATGCGGCATAGAAAGTTATGAGATACTGTAAAAAAATTATGAAATTTTTAATCAAATGCACTAACCAAATAACGTAAGAGAATGTTTTTCTGTCCGTCCATTTATCCGTTCATCTCTATCTGTCGCCGCGATAAAATACCCAATGGAATTCAAATTTCCAAATTGTTGCATATGTTCAACCAGCATTATAATGAAACCAGAATCACGGGAAAATTCGCTGGGTGATAGTACCACTTGTTTCGTCGTTTTTATCGACCGTCGGATCGTGCTAAATTTTGATTTTTTTTTTTTTTTTTTGCTCCTTTACTGATCTTCATCTATTAGCTTATTTGAAAATGTATAAATCTTTATTTAGGAAGAAAAATTGCACTCCAATTAATTTGAATTCCAATTAATTCAGGAAACACTGACTTAGCGTAATATAGGAATTGCATTGAAATTCTACCTATTGGAAACTCTCTGCTGACCTTTGCACAGGAATGACATCAGCGCCTGGTGCTGACGACCTTCCCGCCTCTCGACCTCTCTGCCCACCTGCCCAACACACGCGCTCAACTGGCACCTCCACAGCAAGGCTAATCCGCGGAATCAGAATACTGTTCCCCCGTATACACACACACACACACACATATACTCAATTTCAGACAACGCACAAAATCACTGACTTCCTCAGTGGTCCTCACAGAATTTAGTCCAATCTCTCCTCTCCCACTCCGTCCATATGCACAAGGTGCCAGGCACCAACACTTTCTTTACACCTCCCATCGAGGCACATGATGACGTCTATCAAAAACTCCGCCAAAGAACTCAGCCATCTCCCCGTGAGGTGGCCTGCTCCGGTCGACCGGCCATAGTGGCTGGCGCATCAGAGAAAACACGGCCGCCCGCGCTCAGTCCACGCCATCTCTGCCTCAACCGCTCCGCCCACGCAACAACGCCATCTCCCCCAATGCCATCTCCCCCAACGCCATCTCCGCCCACGCAAAAACGCCATCTCCGCCAACGCCATCTCCCCCCAAAGCCATCTCCTCCCAACGCCATCTCCCCCGACGCCATCTCCCCCCGAAGTCATCTCTTCCCAACGACATCTCTTCCCCAACGCCATTACGCCCACGCGACAACGCCATCTCCGCCCACGCCATCTCCCCCCAACGCCATCTCCACCCACGCTGCAACGCCATCTCCGCCAACGCCATCTTTCCCAACGCCATCTCCGCCAATGCCATCCTCCCCAACGCCATCTCCGCCCACGTGGCAACGCGATCTCCGCCAACGCCATCGCCCCAACGCCATCTCCGCCCACGCGGCAACGTGCGAACGCTCGCGCCGTCACAGCCACCTCTGCACTGTGCAGTCCCACCCGCTTCCACGCGGAGAAAGTCACCTCCTAATAACTAGTGATGCTCAAACAACACATACTGGTTGAGGTGGCACAGGGCATCGACTGATGTGGCTGCGATGCCACTGATGGGATTCCTGGGGTTCGAGTTCCGACGGTGGTAGGATTTTCGACGCTAGCCAGATAGCTAAGTCGAATTCAGCCTCTGCCTGGGAGAGAATTCTAGCGCCCTGGTCTGGTTTATTTTTCGTGGTTTCCCGATTAACATCAGGCAAATGCCGGAGCAGTATTCAAACAACGGTCCAACTAAATCACAATCTTTCGCCTCGTGATCCACTCGCGATCTTTCCTTCCTCTTCCTTGGCCTATCCTTTCCCCTTACAAACACCCTTACCTGCACTTATCTATTACACTTGTGGGAAGACTAGTCGGGAGCACAGAGCTTGTCCTGGCTGCGGCGGTGCATCTCTACTAACTGGTATGCGAAACAAAAGAATTTGAAACGCGATATGCAGTGGATAGGGGAACAGGACAACGCCACAACCCATTATGTCCATGTCAAACGCGGGATTCGAACCCAGTTGGAATGCGCAGATGCGCAAATGACCCTCGTCCCTGCGCCACTCACACCAGCAAAAATGGGACGGTTTGTACGATGTTGCGTCAGTTGGGAGAGCGAAATTGAAACGTCCAAACAGATATTATAAATTATGTGAAAAAGTTAGAATGAAAAATGCAGTTAACGTTAGGCTGGCGAAAACAGGCTGTCATAATATATGTATTCCTGCTGCAAATTTTGCAAGTGAAAGAGAGATAAGGGCAGCTAAGATACCTTATTTTAGGAAAATGGACCAATATTGCCAAGGAGAGGATTAATGACTTTCTCGTCCATAGTTTCGAAAGTAAAAATGTGTAACGTCTTAATGGAATCCCTTTTTTCGCATTGAGTGCACATATATTTGTATGCAATTAAGTGCAACTGAAGCAATTAATATTACACAATAGTGTAACTGAAGCAACAATTACGTGAATGAACGCAAATGAAACAATAAATGTAATAAATATGTGTAATAACAATAAATGAAATAACAATGTAAACAATAAGTGTAGGCATTAATGGAAGCCTAAAATATTTCTCATGTTTATTACAAGAGAACGTAATTTATTGTAATAAAAAAGCAAAATTTGTAATAAACACAAACACACACACACACACACACACACACACACACACACACACACATATATATATATATATATATATATATATATATATATATATATATATATATTCATTATTTACAAAATATGGAAGAAACATTTTGAGTGGTTTTTGAGAAAGTTTTGAAAATGTCGTAGGGGCTTCATGTAAAGGACCCCTAAAATTAAAGATCGTTTTTCAAAATCTCAGAGCTTCGCGTGAGATCAGATCGTCAGAGGGAGTATTCAGTTTGAAAAAAAAACTAAGCCTAGTTTAGGAGCTAGTGTAGTTAGGAACAGACGACAGGCGAAGGGCATGGCGAACGGACAGACGGACGGACGGACGGACGGACAGACGGACGGACAGATGTTTTGAAACAAAACCTTTTTCAGTATCAAGGGAGGCCAAAAGGTGTATTTTCGTTGAAATCTAGAAATCGATTTTCCTCAACATTACATAACTTTCTCTGTACTACGTTTATTACTTCCTATATACATACGCATATGAGAAAGTAGAAAAAGAAAATTTGTAAAATAAAAATTTCATTGTAGACTTTAAAACTATCCTAAAGCATTTTCTAAGCAAAGAACTTCATCGATCAGATCTTAACATGAATTTGGTGCCGCTGAAAGAAAGTTGTATCTGTACAGAAGTAATTGTATGAACACAAGTTTTTACTACACAGGTATTGTAAACGCTAAAAATCGGATTGAATACAGGTATCTTGTCTTTACATTATGTATTTTCACGAAATTCCGTTCCCTATTTATTACTTAAGTATTTTTCAACGCTATCCCACGTGACATGTCACCTTCTCCTTCCTGAAGAAGCGGAGCGAAGGCGTTAAGGCCATTGTTCCGACAAGTGAGTCAGCCCACTGCGAGTGCAAGACGCTCAAACTTCGGCGCTCGAGAATGAAACTCTCGAGCGGATACGATCGAGACAATTGAACGCCTTGCAGCTCTCTAGTATGTAGTTTTTTCTTATCTAGGGCTTTTATCCAGCCGACAGCCGGTTACCCTTTACGCCCCGATGGGACGCATATCCGACCATACACTAGACACCAACACACTTGCGGGCTCCTCTGATCTGGGTTCAGCAGAACGCGAGGCCCTCCGGGACAACACATACATACAAAGTCAAGGGACAAACAGCCATGCCCAAGGCGGGACTCGAACCCGCGACCCTTCGGACCGAAGCGCTGAGTCGGTACTCGCTCTTAGCCACCTCGGCCATCCAGGTCGGCGTAGTATGTAGTTACAAGACGCATATGAAGCGTTGTAGGCCGAAATGTCTTGCGTACCAGTTCTGAATTTAGTAGTCAGAGACGCTCAGGGAGGAGGCCGGGAGCAATCTACGGGATCTCATTTCAAACAATAATCCCCCCCTCAATGTATGTACAAATTTCGTCTTTCGCTGGAAGAGAAATAACGTCTAGCTGATAATTGCAATAAGGAGTAAATACACTTTTTTTTCTAGGGCTTTTATCCAGCCAATAGCCGGTTACCCTTTACGTCCCGACGGGACGAATGTTCGACCATACACTAGACAAACACACTTGCAAGCTCCTCTGATCTGGGGTCAGTAGAACGCGAGGCCCTCCGCGACAACACATACAAATTCAAAGGACAAACAGCCATGCCCAAGGCGGGACTCGAACCCGCAACCCTTCGGACCGAAGCGCTGAGTTGGTACTCGCTCTTAGCCACCTCGGCTATTCAGGTCGGCAAATACAATATTTATAAGTTTAAATAAAAAATCAGTGTCCTAATTAAGCCGGGGCCTGAGGCAAGTTGCCCCAGCGTCTCCCTCCTTCTGGACGACATTGTTAATAGTAATACTTAGTCTGTTGATGTTTCTGCATTTACGAATATTAGAATTCTAAAGACCGGCTACTGTAATGACTTCTTTCTGTAATGTCAAGTGCGATTATAATGATTGATATACACATACGAAAAGAATGATGATGAGAATGACAGATCGATAGATAGACGAGGTAATAAGAAACAGTGGTTAAAATAATCTTGACCATCAACCAAAACAATTATGTGTGTTATTGTAAAACTTACCATGCATCTATCTTTCAAAGTAATTATTTTCTTAGGAATGTAATACAGCGTTATGCAGTTTGGAGATATTTTAACCCATTTTCCCAAAATATATAATATCTATTACTAGTCGTACTATTAGCGAAAGCCTTTTTATCTTTGAGATGCTTTTGCAATACTGTTACATGTTTCTGTCGGTTTTCTGCTCCCATAACTCATTTCTCGGAATGTATTAGATCTGAGCCCTGTTAATTACTGCCGGGTTCGAATCTGATACACCCAGATTCAATTTCAGATAGGAGCGTTCGTAATGATCTTAGTATACGCTACTGCGTGTCCCACAGAAAGGTCAACGGCACGTTACATGCCTTCATATGGTAAGGTGCCTCCCAACACATCTGAACCCCGCGCAGTATATTTAAATGCCTGGCGATAGTTGTCATCTCTGTCCCCCTTCTGCAATGCTGTTTAGATATAAATATCAAATGTTAGCGCCCTCATATGTTTGTCGAAAACACAGCATCCTGTGAGGCCTAAAAAGATATTTTAAGATCGACTTGCTTGTTCAGGTTTATGATTGTCATAATACCGTGGCCGGTGTTTGGTATGACAATATAGTCCAAGTGAAAAAGAACTATCTAGGGTCCTGGAGTAGTGTTGAAATTTATCAAGCTGGCCTCACTACGACAGCAGAATCAAATTACAGTAGTGCAAGAATGTTTAACTATTTCCAACTAAGCGGTAAATGTTTTGCGTTAATGATTTAGGAATTAATTAGTTAAAAACGTTAGTACTAGTTTTATTTGATTCTGTTGTGGTGGCTAGTTTGAAATAATGCCGGAGAAAACATGTTTGGTTTAGAAAAAGATGAACTGCAAAGTAATTGTTTTTTAGGTAATTAACAAATAAATAGTTATACACTTTGGCTCCCATTTGATAAAAAATGAATTAATATATGAAATTATTAATTTATAAACAGTTACAAAACTCCTTCTATTTCATTCTGTTGTAGTGGCTAAGACAGAGTAATATCAAGAAGTATCCCCGTTTTTTAATATGTACGTTAAAAAAGCTTGCTGAGATAAATTAGTAATCAAATGGTTAAAAATTTCTTCTTTGATTCTGCAGAAACGGCTAGGTCAGCTTGATGAACCTATAATGTTCGGTGCCTTTGAATGAATCATGATAGGAGGGGTGTCTCATGATGTTTTTTTAAATTTATTTATTGCTACTTGCTCGTCATCGTTGCCTTTCAAGGTGGTTGATGCACAAGTACTTCACTCTAGGGGATAGTCATCCTCAAGACTAAACCAATCAGCTTTCATTTGATGATGTAAATTTTAAGAGATACTTTGATTAAAATTTGATTCCAGGTGTTGTATGATTGTAATAGTTGTAATATTTGTCTATTCGATTTTTAGGGAGGTTTAAAAACGTTTTTCTGGTATCTTAAACTTTTCTGTAAGGGTATGGGGTACCTAGTGGGTATGTTTTGGTGGCAGGTGTGTCGACTAGTGTTTCGTGCATGTTTTTGGATTATTATATGCACTTGTGGAGAAGATAGATTTCTAGCTCTCTGTGAAATTGTGGTTATAATGAACCATGGGACTTTGAAAATTTCTCTGAGACATTCATTTTGAATTATTTATAACTTGTTAATATGGCAGTGATCTGCTTTTGCCCATGCAGGGTGTTGTGTTCTTTCCATGTTAATTTTGTACCTAATGTGGGTTGTGGTTGATGTTTGGTTTGGAAGCGATTGAATGGGTTTATTTTGGATGAGAAGAGGGGGGTTGCAAAGGGTGAACATTTTTGCTTGTGATTTTGCGGCATTGATCGAGATTCTTCATTTTTCTGTTCATTGAGTAAAAGTTGTTGGATCGTTTTGTAGATTGTTGTGGACGCATATAGTATCATTGTGTGAATGGAAGAGAGCTGTGTCGTCTGCTAAAAACAGAGATGTTGGATGTGATTGGTAGAGAAATATCGGATAATAAAATGTTAAAGAGGTGTGAGGAGGGGGGAGGGGCATGAGCCTTGCGAAACTCATGCATCTAATGTATGTTGTTTGGAGAATGTGTTTTTTTACTTTGACCAAGTTCCTGTTAAAAAATAAGCTGTGTATAATGTTGTATAAGTATTGTGGAGTTCCCAGTTGTTGAATTTTGAAAAGTAAGCCAGTACGCCACTCTGTAGCGCTGGTCTTTTTCTAAAATGTGTCGTTGATGATGAAATGCAGTGGCGATGGATTCGGTTAGTCGGAGTAGTTGGTGTGTGGTAAAGTACTTAGATCTAAAGCAAATTGGAAGTCCGGTATTGCTTTGTTGTTCTTAAAGTATTTAATTAATCTTGATAAAATTAGTTTTTCAAATTTCTTAGCTATAGTTGTAAGAAGCCTAATTGATGGGTTTGTTGGGTTTCGTGGGACTTCATAAGGTTTATTGAAGTATACTGAAAAAGCTTTCCCGTTTCGGGGAAAGTATTGTAATCTTAGAACTGAATTAAATAACTCAGTGTGCGCTGCTATTGATCTTTGATTCATTTCTTTTAGAACTATGTTGATGATGTTTTCGTAGGCAGGTGCTTTCTTAGTATTAGTATGTTTAGTACATGTTGAAACTTCTACTGGGGAAATGAATGCTATCGTTGAAGATGCTGTGAAAATAGTTTGTTGATGTTGGTTTATAATTTAGTTGAATGAGCGTGAGTTGGTAATAGGATTTGGTGAAAAGGTTTTTAAAATGCGCTGCTAGAGTTTTAGCTTTGTCCGTGTCTGTGAGTTGTTTTAGTCCTAATTGTTTTAAAGTTGGTATGTTCTCCTCTTCCTTGCATAATTTTTTGATTGTGATGCATAAGGGTCAGCTGTTTGGATGAATTTGTTTTTTAAATTCTTGGAATTTATATGTTTGTAATTTTTGTTTAATTATTTTTGAGATTTTATTTACGATAGATTTAATGTCTTTTCTTCTAGTGACTTGTCTTTAGCGTCGAACGTTGCATTCACTTTTAATTAAGTTAAGAATTTTAATAGGAATGCAGTTATTATTTTATGAAATTATAGCTTTGAATGGTGTAGTTGCTGTGTGATTAATTTTTGAATTGTTACAGTAAAAGTGATAAATTGTGTATCCAAGTCTATTGCTGTTTGAATGTTTTCTAGTGTAAATTAAACTGATGTGTCTTTGATCTGTGAATTTATTCCAATTTACGATATACTTGATTTCTGGTATGGTATTAATTAGTTGTGTTTGATGATTGAAATATAAAGATCATGGGTTCTCATGATAAGAATCGCAAATATATCAGATATTATATGGCTACTACAATTTTTCTAATACCATACAGGATTCTGAGACTATCATCTGGAGTAAAAACCTGAAAGTTGTGAGTATAGTAGTTGCTCAAAATCCGTGTCATTATTTCGCTTTCTGATATCTTGAAATATCAAAGTGATATATTCAGTTTCATGGTCACATTCTGACTGGTTTTTGTTCATTTTTGAATTATTGTAAACATGTTATTTGCTTTTTCGTATCTAATTTATGTTGTAATATATTTGATATTTTGTAATGCACATATTTTATTTCTCTATCGCATACAATTAGATACTCTTATAAAAAACTTTCCCTCATCGAGTATTTTAAAATGCAAGGACAGCCATTTTTAAATTTTGAAGTATACTTTATTCCTCTATAACCAATTAATACGGTTATAAAATTGTCCGAATAAATATAAGGTATCATGAGAAGCTTTAATATTTGTGTTAATAATATTCTATTTTCTCACGAGATTTACTTTATTTTTATTCGGCGAGAATTTGGAGTAATGTTTTATTTTATAAATATATGCAACTTTTCTTTTTATTTTTATTCAAACAGTGAATTTATTTTAATTATTTGAAGTTTGCAAAAAGTTTCCGAATAGATGTAAAAAGTGATTGTAGGAGTTTGACTCCAGAAAGCATTTGCAAAGATAATGATCTCGACGAGAGGGAAACTATTTATATATTTGATGCATTCTTCATCTGCATGGAATATTGGTTACATTGAATATTACGTAATTGGCTATTTTATTTAATGCACGGAAAAGACTCTCAATTGTTTTAAACTCCGTTGCAGGTATATATTAGTAAAAAAAGTAGTATTTCTTTTTCACGTGTGTGGTTAGCTTTTGCACCTAAAAGCAATGGACTTGTGGTTTATTGCAAATATTCAGATCATAGTTATTGATGATACGAATTGTAAAAGTGACATTTTATTTTGCGAGTAGGGAATGTGACGCGAGCCAATGTCATTTTTACCACGTGTTTTGTACACTATTTTTTAGACAGCCTTACTGACTTTCGTTTTATTTCAATTAAAGAATGGAAATACACTAGGCACCATGTAACGTTAAGATCAGTTGTAGCTGATCGGACGCAAGTATTTTGTTTTCTTTGTTCCAAACACATTACCTGGACATTTGAGTATCGTCTCACTCGCATTAGTGCTAACAACTGAACTTTTGGCACGTTGTAGACGCTGTGATTTTTCGAGTTACTCGTTCTACACTGTCAGAAATTACATTAAATTTAATGTGTATTTTATATACGACTGTACATGAATTTTAATGTAACTTTTAAAGGCGATTAAAGGGCGATTAATGTACATGTACATTACATTTAATGCTTAAATTAAAATTAGTGTATATTTAATTTATGACTATTAACTTACTTGTATATATTAAATTTAGTTGTACACGTACATTAAAATTTAACGTACACGTACATTAAATTACTGTGCATGAACATTAAATTTCATTATGAAAATTACTTTCACGAAAATTATTTTAATGTACTTTGCATTAAAATTAATGCAGACATTTCTGACAGTGAACGTTAAATGCTAAAAGCGACCCGACCGTTCGCGAAACTCGTTTTGTTCCACTAGATCGACCAAATAACGCACTGCCAGTGTGCGACAGTGGCGGTGGCGCGGCGTGGCGTGCGGGCAGGCACCGGCGAAGGCCGAAGGCGCGTAAAGGTGTCTGGCCGCAACCACCGACTCTCCGCGTACGCAAGCGCTGGCATCTCACTTTCTCCGGAGAGCGGGCCTCCGGACTGTTTGTGTGCAGGCCCCTTCGTGGTACTATTCGCGCGAGCGCAGAATTTCGGAACCGGCTGCAAAAGTTTGGTGCAGGCATGTCAACCGCGCCCGCACAAGCTACTTGCCCGCCTGGGGAGCCCGGCGCTCCGACGGGCAACTTCCCCTTGCTCCGCACTCATTTCCTCTTAAAATCCAGAAAGGGGTGTTCACGGGCAAGTGGGAGTGACGCGAGGCAGTGAATAGTGGCTTCATACGAAAATACGTTTGCCGGATTTTTTTCTAGCAAATAACCGAGAATTGTATTACGTTTATATTCATCACTACTTATTACTATTTAATGTTTATTTTCTTACTAAATTCTCCCCTATAAAGCATCTTTGCTAAGTGACAGGAATATGTTTGAATGACGAATTATTTCCATTTTTGTTTTGTGTTGTGTTGTAAAATCATTCAGTCATTTATTGTATTTAATAATAATGTGAAATAAATTAACATGTCTCCATAAGTTAGCAATTCTTACGGACGGACTTTTAATAGACATTTTGATCCTTGTAACCTGAACATAGAAAGTTCATGCTTTTATATCACTCTTAAGTAAACAGTATTACAAAAAAAGATTCTTTTAAATCATTTCTTTTTAATTTTACTATCAATTGAGAAGTTGAAATCGGACTGATGTATTATTTCATTTTAATGGTCCATTTCTTGGCCTTAAAGAAAATGAAAATTAATCTATATATTTAAAAAAATAAGGTATTCTGCCATGGCTTCGTTTAGAGCTTCTACTGAACCGATTGTAGTATTTTTTCTTTTAAACGAAAGCATATGATCCCTAGATGTGTTATCAGATATTGTTTGTGTTGATTCACCAACATTTACGGTGTAAATTAATTAATTAAATCATTCTTCAATAGTACGCTTATCAATAGTCAATTGTTTTCTTTCAAAGGGTGGCAGTTTGATGTTTTGTGGGTGTTCAAAGGGTGGCACGCTGCTTGATGTTTTGTTTTGATTGTTGGGATTTGTTTACAATTCGTCAAAGTTTTGTTTCAGCGTAATAATTGCATTGTGGTGTTGACTGCACGTATTTGCTTCTGTGGTGTATTTTGTAGAGAACATTCGCACAGTGGGTTTTGCTCGGTTGTAATACTTTAGTGAAGTTGTTTACAGGTTATGTCGAATTCCGAATCGTTGTCCACGCGCCCCAAAAGACGCAAACGTACATTAACTGAACGCAGGGAAAGAGAAAGTCAGCGTAGGTGTCGTGACAGTGAGGTCGTTTCGTTTTCTATTGGGTCATTGTCTATAAGATGCCAGTTTTGTTCTGCTTTGTACTTTTCACGTGAGAGAAATTCTGCAAACGATGGGAAAATAAGTATACCTTCGAGCAATATGCCAGAAGAAATCAAACAGTTGTTCATAGGAGATGATGACACATCAAAAAACTTTAGAAATAATATCCTTCAGTATAATAGTGCTATATCTTTTGTGCCGATATTGCATTGTCACCTGGTCATGGGCCATACGTGTTCAAAATTTTGGGAACTCCTCATCACAGAATATCTTCGTTATACCCTGAAGATCCAAACAATGCAATGTATTGTGAAAATTAGTCTGGGTACAGTATTTTACATTTATCTCAGATCTCACCGTCAAATTTTGATGGGCTCTCACTAGTATAGCTAAATTTGTGACAATAACTGTTAACTAACTTCTCCCAAAGACTGTCATGGGCCAGATATCCAGTGATGAACCACCACCAGGAGGAATTTGTACAACCCTAGCTTTAAATCTCGCGCCAATTTCTGTGGACGCAGAGTCCGCGACCTCTAGTACACTTGTTGCCTCGCCCGCGACCTTGACATGCCTGGTTTGGTGGAAACATCGTTGCCTTTGCAGCATGGTTAATTGTGCCGTAATTGGGTTCGAGTCCCGCCAGTGGGGGATTTTTGGCACTTGCTACATACAGTAAAACTGTCTTAAGCTGTCATGAAAAATGTCTATTAATATCAGTGCCCGCTTAATGGAAGTTATAAGAATATGGAAATCGAACTTGCAATGAATTTTGGTATGTTTTTAAGCATTTTTCACATTTTAATTTACTCTTAGGCTACAAAATACCGGAAGCTTCTTTACACATTTACATTTAAACAATAGAAAATAATTGCTGAGTTCTGCCATTACTTTTGTACTTTATTGTTGCAGGTTTTTTAGGTCTTGGGGGATTGGAAATGCACTGAGTCATGGCGTAAATTAATTTTTTGACACAACATTTTGGCCACCATGAATGTGACTTATAAGATGCTAAAAACTATTAAGACGAACGTTTATGAACAAAAGTGTGTAATAACAAGATTTAAAAACAGAGAACAGTTTTGTTTCAATTGTGAACTTACTATTACCATCCAAAACAATTACGTGAATTTTCATTCCTTCAAGACCTGAACAACTGTCACACGGTAGTACAAAATAATACAATTTGCCGCTTAAGCATAATTTTCTTTTTCAGGTCATTCTTTCATTCGTACATTTAATTCTCATCAAAACTTAAACATCATTTCAGACCATGAATGAATTTACAACCTGTGTATACGATTACTTTCAATAGTAAAAAACGTTTGAACAATAGACTAGTAATAAAGGACAGAGCATGTCCGTCCATCGCTTCGCCGCCGACCAATGTCGCGGTCAGCTCTAGGGCAGCTGAGCCAATCGGGCGTCCACCGCCGCAGGAATCGAAGCCGTTTCCATGGGGATTGGATCCGAGGCGGAGATTGCTCCCGAGTTGTTGTTATTCTGGAGAGGCCACTCATCCACCACCGCGCTGTAGGGCGTCTGTAAACCCAAGGACGCGGGTTCGGTAGCGGCAGGCGTTGAATTTCAGGCAGCCATGAAATTTTGCAGCACTAGCATAAAAAAAGATTGTTCGTTTCATGGTTTATCCTTAAGTTGACTCTGTGGTCCAGTAAAAGGAGTATTACTGATGTATAGTTCGCCTAAATATTTGAAGACAGAAACAAATAAAATATAAATACCCTACTTTTCATTGTTATGTGCAATTAGTTTTGAAATGGAGCAGTGAGCTTTGTAAAGTAGTTAATAAATTGCAACTTATGGAATATAGTTTCAAAACTTTTTTCTCGAATACTAACAACTGGTAAATTTGAACGACTTTCAGAGCTTATTCTATTCAACTGCACGAGTTACATTTGACACATTTTCGCGTTGGAAGTATCAGAGAGAACTTTAATTTTAGATTGAAAAAATAACTTCAAAATTTAACGTTTCAACAATTATTAAAATTGTATAGTGCATTATAAAACTGTAAAGATCTGGAATCTCATCCAGGCGTACCGCCATTACAAATATAGCTACCGGAATTAAAAGCACAGAATTTAAAAGATACTGGAAGGCGAGCACTGCCATCAAAGCTATATATAGCAGCACATGCAGCAACCGCTCGATTGCTCTCTTGCTCCATGCCCGATCGTTGGTCCGATCGCTCATCTACTGCACGCACTATGGTTATCCTGCACACAATGATCTCCTCCGACCGTCCAAACGTACACTCCCCGATCGTCCGCTAGTCATATCGATCGCTCTCCCAGGCGACCAAGTGAGCAATCGCCTACTTCTTACCTGGTCATTCGCCAGATCTCTCGAATGCTCCACGCCCAATCATCGGCCGGCAGGCCCTCTCCTCCTTCGTCGTCAATCGCCTACTCCTCACCTGGTCATTCGCCAGATCTCTCGCATGCTCTACGCCCAATCATCGGTCGACAGGCCCTCTCCTCCTTCGTCGTCTACACGCACGCATGCATGCCCGATCGTCCGTCTACCCGATCGATCGCTCTCCCACGCGACCAATTGAGCAATCGCATGATCAATCACCTACTCCTCACCTGATCATTTGCCAGATCTCTCGCATGCTCCACGCCCGATCATCCGCCCGCACGCCAACTCCTCCTCCGTCGTCTACACGCACGCATACGTGTCCGATCGTCCGTCTGCCCGATCGATCTGACCCGACCAACTGAGCAATCGCCCACCCGATGGCAAGTGACCGCTCTCCCACCCGCGCGCACAACTCCATTCGTTTCCCCGATCGAGCGGCACCACACAGTTTTTTCTTCTTCTTTTCCTCCAAGTTTCGCCCACCGGACGAGTGACTCCCCGGCAAACGTCAGAGCGCGAACCGGTTCCTCGGCTTTGGGTCAGGGCCGCGCGTCCGCGTCCTCTGCTGGAGCGCGGGAGGGGCGGGGCAGGGAAAGGGGGCGGGGCGGGGAGGGGCGGGGCGACCGCGGCCACGTGGGGGCGGGGGAGGGGCGGGGCGACCGCGCAACGACTCGCAACGCAACGGAACCGACCGGGAGGCGATCTTCTGTTGTCTCGTGGAAGGTGTGATGTAGTTCTTTTCTACAGCTTGTTCAGGAAGGAAACAACGAAACTTCGAAAATAATTCTTCAAATTCTTGAAAATTCTTGAGATAGTTTGAAGCATATTTTGTCCAGTGAACTCCTCTAGATTTTGAATAGCTGAGCCGCAATATGCACTCACAATTTGTTTTGAAAAATTACTTCCTACACCAAAATTTGATTTTAGAAACCTCCCGGAGGCGATCTTCTGTTGTCTCGTGGGAGGTGTGATGTAGTTGTTTTATACAGCTGGTCCAAGAAGGAAACAACGAAACTTCGAAAATAATTCTTTAAATTCTTGAAAATTCTTGAGATAATTTAAAGCATATTTTGTCTAATGAACTACTTGAGATTTCGAATGGCTAAGCCGCAATAAACACTCACAAGTTGGTTTGAAAAATTACATTCTACACAAAAATTTGATTTTAGAAACATATAAACATTATAGAAACATGTAAATTGTTTATTATTAACAAAAGAAATTATTACATTTGTTCACAAATAGGAATTAACACAAATAAAAACGCACCCAATGTACACAATTCAATTGTTTTTTTTATTTCTGTGTTAATTTTTCTTCGTAAACAAATATATTCATTTCTTTTGTAAATAATAAAGAATTTACACGTTTCTGAAATGCAAATTCTGAAAATTTGCTTAGAAAGCAAATTGCGAGAGATAGTGATGGAGCAATTTGCTAACTGTAAACGAACGCATTTACAAAATGAGTGCATGGGCGTAACTTGCATTGATGTTGCAAACAGTAACCAAGCAGTAGCTGTCAAAGTGGTCCCTTCTTATAGTAATATCTCTATATAGGTACTATGAAGGTACTCAAGTATAGGTACTATGAAGCTCGGTTCAGGTTTTATTAATGGCACGTCAGTTTCCTCATGAGAGGGGTGTTAGGGTTCTTTCGATACCTGCAGTATATTGAGATAATACCTCAAGAATATTTTTGAAATTTGCAAAACATGGAAGATGTGCTTAGAAATACTCGCGATAATTTCGATAGAAAGTCGCAGACAATCAGTGTTTTCCGGATCGTTGCTCTGGAAATCTGAGTTTTTTTTATAGGATTTGATATTTCAGAGTCACCATATTTCGTAACTGGAAGTTTGTTCGTGTTAACATATTATGAATATGAAGAAATAAAATTATCCAAACTTTTGTGCAACACATGTTTTTTTATTACTAGAAACACCTAATTATGTATAATAATAATAATAATAATAATAATAATAATAATAATAATAATAATAATAATAATTACATTCACGACATACAATTAAATCAAAAATCTCTTCTTCCATTTTAGTAATTAACGTTAAAATTACCACAATGAACTTCTATACCGTTAATTGTATTACCTATCAATTGTCAATATAATATAACGTCTAGGGACTCCCTACGAAGTAGTGAAAAAGTGGATAACCCAGTTACTAAATGTACAAAAAGAAATCCTCTAACACGTGGTGTAGTCACAATACATGTTTTGTGGGTCCTTGATGTGGAAAAATAGAATGACGGCAAAACGTCCGTCTGTCCGTCCATGAACAACGCTAGGGCTAAAGCTGTTCAGCCGAATTTCCCCAAAATTGATATTCGTCAATAGATCTGACTGATGTAGATTCCCCTTGAATTTGAAACCAATATTTTAATTTTGCGGGGGGAAGGTACTTTACGTGAAGCCCATAGGATTTTTCAACATTTAAAAAACTACTTTATTGTTTTTGGTGAAATTTTGTTGTTGGATAGCGTAAATCACGTTTAAGAGAAAGGTTCAGATCTCACGTTCGTTAAAAACCATGATTTTTCGAAAATTGAAAAATTAAATTTTTTTCGGAGTCTTCCAACAACTAAAATATTTAAGATAGTTTCTTTCCCTTAGCGGAATCAATTACTTAAAGAGAGATTTTGAAATAAAGTCATGTACAATTTTTCGAAAATTTGAGTACCTATCGCGTAATTTTGTGTGAAAATACCGGGGAGAAAATACGTGCTGTTTAAGCACTACTAGTTTTTGCATGTCTCTTTGTAGGAAGGAGAATTAGAGATTGGGGGTAGGTTTGACTGGTTGGTTGGTTTGAGATTCCGGGCGCGTCAACAGCTTAGGTCATTGGTCCCGTTAGTGTAGTGCATGTTTTTTTCTCGGGAGATGGTGATGATCTTCCCCCGCTGGATGGCGAGAGCCGGCGCCGATCTACCGTCGGCTAGTCGGGTTTCCCCCTAACCAGGACTCTCCCACCAGCGGGGCACCGCCCCAGCCGGGACAAGCTCTAAACTCCCGACCGGTCTCCCGGAATATGTGGTAGTGTAGTGCATGTTAGTGTAAGTGTGTGTTTGTTTGTGTGTGTGTGTATGTGTAATGGGAGAGGATAGGACAAGGAAGAGGAAGGAAAGATCGCGCGCGGTCCGTGACCCGTTTGTTAGGGTACTGCTCCGGCATTCGCCTGGTGTTGATCGGAGAAACCACGGAAAACTACCGATCAGAGCAGCCGGTCATTAGAATTCTCCTCCAGACAGTGACTGAATTCAAGCTAGCTGAAAAGCTAGTGTCGATAATCCTGTCGAAACCTCCTCGAACCTAGGACCTCCCGGTCAGAGGCGCTGCAGTGACATTAGTTGATGTGCTGAGCTACCGCTCCCGGTTGGTAGGATTGCCGGAAACTTCCGTAAGAAGAGACGGAAGAGAGCATAAAGGAACAGTAGGGAGCCGTGACATTGGTATTGCGAACGCGTAACAGGTGGTCGTCTCGTTTATTGACTCTCGGCAGGAAGAGGAATCATTGATGAGATTTGCTTTTGCAGCCGAGATGCGACGTGACAGCCGCGTCGGATTTCTTACGAAACTTCATGCTGCCGAGGGACTAGTGCTGCGCTCTCCAGTCTGTCGCTTGAATTATCCTGGAGCATGTAGCCGACTCGTGAGTTGTCAGGATCGTTTGTTTGTAAACTGACTTTCATGAACTTCTCCATCACACGAAACACTCCACCTCTAAAACAAACGCTTTTAAAACATTGTTTCTTATCATTAGAGTGTGTTTAAATTGCCAGATGTGTGTACTGTTTTATAAAAGACAAGTTATGTTTTTATATGATAAATGTGTAGTTGAGTAAGTTGGCAGCACTTTGCGTGTACTACAGAACAGAACCTCGTACAAAGAGATAGGACACATTGTAGATTAAACAGAGATAGAGTCAATCAAATAAAAATCATATTCTACTATCGTGTTGACTTTGTATTTGGGATTACAAATTTGTGTTTTTACAAATTTCTTCAATTCTTTAACACTAATATTACTAGAACATTCAACACTTTTAAAACGTGCAAATGAAGATAATAAAATTGATTATTTCACGCATGAGCTATCTACCAATTACTAGATCGACCCAATATAACGAGTTTAATATATTTGTTTCCCCCTTCGTTTTTGTCGCAGTATCACGGTCTTTTTTTTTTTTTTCAGTGCAACATGGCTGAAAATTGGCGGGTCTTTAAAATGGAAGTTTTAAAATAATTAATATTAGTATTATTTTGTTGCTACGATATATTCCTACTATATGCTTAGTTATTTTCGCGAAATAATCCTTTAAAATTTCACTCGTACTTTGGAAATGGGAGATATATTCATTTATTGCTTTGAAGAATCGTAAATTTCATGCAAATTTTAACGAACGTGTATGAACGTAACTTCAATATTTTTAGTTACAATAATAAAGTCTATTAAACAAGTGACAAAAAATGCATTTTTCATGTCAAATGCCGTACACTAACACTTGCTTAATGTTATAATTGAGTTCACATTTTCCCTCCTTAGTTCTGACTGTTAACTGAGTTTGGCAGTTTATATCCAAAAGCTGAAGTGAACAGCTGATGAACTGAATATTTCAAATTCATGTCGATAATTTTAGGACCAAAAAGATAGAAACTCACGGCCGTGATGAATGACCTAGTTATATTAATACATATTTAATGTTTACAGTAATATTTCTAAGAAATTAACATAAATAAAAGCCTCAAATTAATAATGCAAAAGACTACCGTGAATAGTGAGTTGGTATATGTAATAATTAACAGTAGCAAAAATGCATAATTTTTCTCAACCAATCGTTAATGCTTGCTCATTACAAATGAATAAACTTTTAATTTGGGTTTTCTCTTCTTTACCATTGTTGTCAACTTCTTCTTTTGGAACTGCAAAACACAAACGTACGCTAGCAAGTAACAAGTCTACCTAGTTTTCTTCTCTAATTCGTACAAGAAAACGCAAACGAGTTCCTTGAAATAAAGGCCAATTTAACCCTCGGTTCATTTGTTCTCGTTGTTCGCGAGAGGAAGCTCCGCCGGGAATACTTAACTACTTCCGTGCGTTAAAAGGTAGATCCAAGCGTAGGTTTGTGCTGCAGAACAGCCGACTTTAAGAACACACGCAACGTCGCACAAAGTAGCAGTGTCGAGACAGCATTCACTGGCAGACCGCGTTCCCTTAACGCGTCTCGTAACTGCTTTCCTTCAGAGTAAGAAAGCCCTCCCTGAAGGCATCGCGTTGGTGGGAACGTGGAAGCTGTTTTGAGGTCGAATGGAGATGACGTTACTTAGTGTTGCTCGTTATCGCGAGAGAGCACACACGAGCATCCTGGAGCAACGATGCCTACTCTCCTGATAATGGGAAACTTTACGTCAAATGAATGAAAAATTATGCTTACTCCGTACACACCTTGAGTGCGGCTGGCATGTTACTGTTTACTCATTTACTCTTCAAGAAGACTCTGGATTACAGCGGCCTTTTGACAGTAAAAATCCGGCATGCCTTATCTATAAAGACGGAGAGCAATGAAAACGAAAGTCTGTACATCAAAACGAAAGATGTCTAAAGGTATATTTCGGGTTTATAAAATATTTTTAGTATATATATATATATATATATATATATATATATATATATATATATATATATATATATATAATATAAATAATAAATAACATATGTATAATTTTATTTATTAAATTTAAGTACAGTTTAATAAGATGTATATTTATACAAATGCTTAAATAATATATAAAATACTACTTAAAAAATTTATTTCAAAATGAGAGTACAGTTTTTAAGAAATACCAAATATTTAAAAGCTGTGTTCAATAATTTACAACACTGACCTTGGTAGGGGTGGAGCAAAGTCCAAACGGAGTCAGAGGTAATTTCTTTGAGCCTCGAGTGAGGATATTTTCTCTAAGTGATGGTGGCATGGTTTGCTTTTTATACATGATCACAAACACAATCACCCCATGATCACAAAAACAATCATCTCATTTGTAATCATTCATTTCTCATTATTCACTCTTGGTAATCGCCCCTATAATTAATTATTTATAAAGTAGAAGGCCACGACAAACCACCACTGGTATCACCTGACAAGAAAAGAGGGCATTACAGCGAAATTTTCAGTTATGTCTCTCCAAATTTTAGTCACACTCGCACTAATCAATTCGTATCAGAAAATAAATTTTTTCGTTGAACAAATAGAATTTGTAGATGTAGACAGTAGACCGTACCATAGACTCAGTTAAACTGTAGCTCTTAGATCATCTTCTTTAAAAAGAACATAATTCTTTCAAACAATAACAAATTACACAATTGTATCGTCAAGAGCATATACAAGTTGAGGATTCTGTAAACACTCGATTCCCGTTTACCACGGCCAGCAAATCCTTTAAATGTAGAGGTAAAGATAAATGATTTTATCTAGAGATCTTCAAAGAAAATATATGTATTCCAAATATGCATTCACGTGAGATCACTCGCCACCTTTCTGCAGAGGTGAGTGGGAAGATCTTTTGGATTGTTGAAGCGGTCAGAAGGTGACCACAGGGTCCCCCTAACTGATGGTTGCTCTTCCGAAGAAAGAATTTTCCAAGAAACATTTTAGGCAACGAACGGCTGTAAAGTCATATACAACTTATTGAAATTCAAGGAACTGAAATTTTTGTTTATTATCAACAAGAGTGGTTTCTAAGTCTTGGATGCTAAAAAATCATACTTAATTTTTGAGTAATCGTTGCTACAGATTCTACGATTCCTACCGTTCATACAAAAGTCTTTTAAGTTTCAATCCTGCATTCATTACAAGTTGCCTTTGTCCACTACTATTTCAATAAGAATTTAAGTTTTTATTTCATTTAGTGTTGAGCCGCTGATCAACTTATATTAAGCTCTAGTTATCCGAATGTTACTCGAATCGTCAACCCCTAAAATTGAACGACTTGTTTTCAAACATTGATTTCATTGTGGAGTTAAAAGTAAATCAAACTTCCCTCAAATTATTCTAGATGATATTTACCAGAGTCCTTCACGAGTGTTGATTCCATTATCTTACAAGAACATTGCAGCAACATTCGACTCTCCATTCCAAGGTCGCTCGTAGCACAGTGAAGCTTGCACGTGAGTCTCTCACCGTCAATTGTTCCCTGCAATGGAGACGGAATCACAATGCCCCCGCGCCATCTGAATGGCAGGCGTGGCGCCACCAGAACCTTCCGCACGATGGCACGCCGCGAGGAATACCAATCGAATGGTCATCAGCTGATCCGGCAGTGGACCACCCTGTTTGATATGCGGGCGCGCGGTGTCCCAGGCAGGTGGGGCCTCGTTGGCATGCCGCTTTTGTGCTCGGCACGATCCAGCCGGGGGAAAGGTTTTGTGTGTCGGAGGTTGAACGGAATATAATTGGGGTGTTTTAAGAAGACTTTTTTCTCGTGGCCCAGAGGTCGCGCTTGTCGAACCGGCTCGCAGCTCGCGAGTGCAATACATTAGTGGTTGCGGTAGCAAGTTCGGCCCCTCCGGTGCTCCTTACGTCCAAGCAAAAGGCAATGTGTAGGAAGAAGCATGCTGGCTTGGAAGACGAAATGCCTGCAGAAGGAAGTGTAAATATTCGTAAAATGAATAACCGCTCATTTTTAATAAAGTGTGGTCAGGTTAATTAATGAAAAATGAAAATGGGCATTTAAACAATATGAATTCCTACTGTTACTTCCAATGTTATACTTACCTGATTATTACGTAATCTATTGCGTAAGTAATATTTAGGCTCGTAACATAATATTCCTACTTTTTAATAAGTAAAAGTATAAATATTTATATGGATATACGGAATCACTATAAACATTACTACATTTTGTATTTATTTATATGCATTTTACCACGTGGTTTCAAGTTATTGGCGTCTGCAAGAAAAAGAAGTGATTTAAATTAATGGTCAAAGAGATGTCATACGGTTGTTTTTATTAAGATTAAATACATGAGTTTACTGAAAAACCTGTAAATTAAAACTAAATCGCAGAGGAATAGCATTTAATACTTGGCATTTATGGGTCACGAAGTGAATGCAGACTATTTCTCCCATAACTACTCTTGCAGAAGCCATCGTGTACTTTGAGTTCTCTGTCGAGAGAAGACTGAACGAGGTTGGCGGGCTCAAGGATGAGAGAATAGACAGAATGGCGATGTAGGATCGCACGTCGTTTTTGCTCCATTATTAAGGTACTGCTTCCGCTCCCACCACGAGATAGCACGGAAACGACCAGTGTAGTCTGCTTCAAGTTATCGAAGAATTTGTATTTTAAAATTCAATTCGTGTAGCTAACTTTAGTATATTTTCAGTCGTTTCCTAAAATACTGAATTATAAAGATGTTACGTACCTGATCCTAATAACTTTCAAGCATTAAAGTTGGGGAGGGCGAGCACAGAAGCCGTTCTACGTGACCTTATCTGCGTCGATGTACAATTTCTGTCGTAAACCGGGCCGACTGTACAAAGTAGTACACCGTGAACCTCAGTTAAATTGCGTTACGCTGCCACCCCTTTGCGTTGAAAGCGTCGTAACCCACGTGCTATAGCTCCCCTGCAAACGAACGTCGCGCCCTCCAGGCACCTTAGGCGTGCTGCATTGCGTGTTGTGTCGTCATTGCCTACGCCATCGTCGTCCTTATTACGTCTCCGACATTGTTCTCGTGTGCGTCACTATTGGCTTTTTAACGTCTGCGTCCTCGAGCAGAACGTGCACCATTGCTTCTTCTGTGGTCACTGCCGTTGCCCCTTCGCTTGGTGTCGGCGTATGAAGGTTATGATGCTCATTATCCATGTCCTTTCCACGCACATCAACGTATCCTTTGCTATTACCAGTGTTTACTCTATGAAAGGGGTGCGAATTGATGAGGAGTGTTGGCGATTGCCCCTTCTTAAGGAGGTGGATATCCCCTGTTGGAGAAATATTCATGTCTTCTCTCCAGGGATACAATTCATCCATATTAGGAGCCGTGTTCATGATTTCCACCACACTCTGAAGGGCTGAAATGAAGGAATCCAGATGACAGATATCGAGTAAGAAAACATTCTAGAGAGCATTATTAGGATTAATACAAACTGTATTGCGTAAGAGAAGTGATGATTGTGTTCGTTCCAGACTTCCAGAGTTCCCTCCTGCAATTTTGAATATTCATCTCTGGAGAAAATTGACAGTTCTGAACATGCCCTCAAAGAACTACTTGTTTCAATCTCTGTACGTGTACTAACACTCACACTATCAGGTTTACCATCTCCACAAAAGATAGATTCACACGTATTTATAAGAATTACACAATACCATAATCATACACAACGATAGCAATTGATATCTATTTTGATAATTGTTGGCATTTCCATTATGTCGTTGAAAACAACTACTACACTCTTCAAAACTGTTAATATCACTTCCTGGCCTAGGGTCAGCATCACTGCGTTGCGACAGTTAACATTACTGCTTCAGTAGTAATGATGATGATCACCTCAATAACTGCCAATATCACAACTTCCACGACCATTAGCATTTCCATTTTTATAACAGCGAGCATCACATCATTCGATACAGTTGCTATTGCGTAAATCATTCAAGAATTAAAGCCACACATTAATTGAATCATCACCACAAACAAAAAATTCTCACAACAGCATCGAAACTATTACAGCACCATGCTCTTTATCTTCATATCGTCTTCCTTATTCTGTTTTGCTGCTAACTATACCGCCTATAGTTTCCTCTTCATTCTCGTCCTCTACTATGTGCCGAGCTGCCCCTAGTGACACCCCATTATTGCCTCCCCCACCCCACCCCACCCCACCCCACCCCTCCCCTCCCACACTAGGCGTCTGCCTCCCGCGTCGCGTCCTTCAGCGAGCACTCTTGCGGCAAACAGCGTCACCCGCTAAGCCTCGCCCGATAAGGACAGGCGGGCGCGGGCGTCGCCGCTTCGGGGTGAGGACAGGCGGAGTGGGCGGGGAGGCGTAAGACGGTAGACGGAGATGGAACGGGCGCATGTGTGGGGATTGGGCGGGGCGCTGGAAACGCGAGAGGGAAACGTGTCTGGGGAGAGGGCAGACGGGGAGGCCACAGGAGAAGCAAGGCAGAGGGTGGGCGGAATTCAGGGAGGCGGAGGTTAAGGAGGAAATCAAGGGGAATAGTTACAGTGGTGGTGGGACTGCGAATGAGTGGTGCTTAGAGGGGGCGAGGCGCGAGGAGGGTAGGTCTTTGGTAAGGCGGGGTACAGAAATATCCATACTCAATGAAAGAGAACAGAGGAGGTACGGGGAACACACAGCGGGGCGTTTAGAGTGAAAAAGAGTAAAATTGTGTGAACGCGAGATTGGGTGGAACGCGGTGGGTGCGTGGGTGGGTGTTGGTGTGGAGAGGTGATACACTACCGGGTGAAGCGAGGTGGATGCCGAGGATTCTTTAATTGATTAAATAATTAAATGATGATTCCGGTCACGTCAACTGCAATGATCATTAGTTCCGCTAGTATAGAGTGTGATTAAAAGTGGAGGTGTCCCTCCCCTGTATGATTAACACATGACCGACACATTGGCTTGCGGGAAAATTCCCCAAGGTATCTCTCTTCGCGGGGCATGAACTCAAAACGGGCAAGCAATAAGCTCCAGAATGGTTTCTTGGTGTGGGTGGTAGTGAATTGCTTGCTAGTGTGTGTGTGTGTGTGTGTGTGGGCGCGTGTGAGTGAATAAAGGGGGGAAAAGAGGCCAAGAAGGTGCAACGAAAGTTCGCGCGCGATCCATGACCCGTTTGTTAGGGTACTGTCCCGGCATTCTCTTGGTATCAATCGAAAACTAACACGGAAAACTACCGATCAGAGCAGTCGAGCGCTCAAATTCTCCTTCTAACGTAGGCTGAATTAGACCTAGCTATCCAGCTACTGCTGAAACTCGAACGCTAGGACCTCCCAACCAGAGATGCTGCAGCGTCCACGGCAATGCTGGATCTGAGCTAAACTCAGCCTGTCTGAGGGGCGAGGTGGCGTGGAGAGAATTGGCGAGTGTGGAGCGGGGAGCGGGCCGACGAGCGAGCGGGTGAGCAATCTTGTGGTAACATAGCGAGAAGGGCCCGGAGCGGGGGCGCGGGCGAGGACGGGACGCAAAGATTGAGCGTTTGTATGGTGTCGCGTGGAGATCGCGCGCGATTTGTGGCCCGTTAAGGTACTACTCCGGCATTCGCCTGGTATTGAACGTAGAAACCACGGAAAACTACCGATCAGAGCACTCGACGGCTAGTATTGTCTTCCTGTTAGTGACTGAATTCGAATTAGCCATCTAGCTACCGTTGGGCCTCGAACTCTACGACAGAGACGCTTCAGCAACCGCAGCAGTGCTGGCTCTGACCTAAACTCAACCTGTGTGAGGCGCGATGTGGCCTGGAGAGAATGGTCGAGTGTGGAGCGGGGAGCGGGCGGACGAGCCAGCAAGTGAGCAATCGGATGGCAACGCAGCGAGGTGGGCCTGTAGCGGGGAGCGGGGCCGCGAGTGAGGACCGGACGCGAAAATTGGGCATGTGGACGTCAACTCGTGACGATCGCGCGCGATCTGTGGCCCGTTTGCTAAGGAACTGCTCCGACATTCGCCTGGTCTTGATCGGAGAAAAAACAGAAAAGTACCGATCAGAACAGCCGGCCGCTAGAATCTCCTCCAGACAATTGCTGAATTCGAACCAGCTATCCAGCCACCGTTAGGCCTCGAACTCTAGAACATTCTGTTCAGATGTTCAGAGACTCTCCAGCAACCACAGCAATGCTGGTTCTGAGCTAAACTATACCTATTGCATCTCTGTAAATTTTCACTTATTGTATGATTTAAAGCTAGGTTTTTTATTTTGTATGTTCACAAAAACTTACATTGTAAATGTTAAAAAATAAGAATATTGTAAAAAAACACGCTACACAAAAAATACTATGTAGAAGTAGGCAGATAATAAATTATAAATTCAGTATTGCTAACCATCACAACTGGTTATCGATGGTTAGTAATTCCAAGAAACAACAATGTACATTATCTCTGTAAAACAAGTTGGGAATAAATATTACCATTATTATTATTATTATTATTATTATTATTATTATTATTATTATTATTATTATTATTATTATTATTATTATTATTATTTATTATTGTTGTTGTTGTTAACTCAGACAGTCCGAGGGGCGAGGTGGCGTGGAGGGAATGGGCGAGTGTGGAGCGGGGAGCGCGCGGACTAGCGAGTTAGTAGTGGGCCTGTAGCGGGGGGCGGGGCGCGGGCGAGGGCGTGACGCGAAGATTGGGCGTGTGTGCGGCGCGGCGTGGCGAAAACGCGTGTCGCGCGAGTCTTCGGCGCGGAGGCATGGGCGCCGCCGGCAGCTGTCTCCCCCGCCTGGGGCCCAAGGCAGGTAGGACTCGCCGCGTTGCGCCTTGGGGGGGCGGACGGGAGGGTAGGGGTGACCGGTGACCGGATGGTCACAGCGTCCACTTGGCGGACGGTTGCTCACGTCAGGAATACGTCACCAATGTCACGTTTGGGCATTGTCATTGATGGCGTTTGCTAACCAGAATATATGAACAATTTTTGACTTGGTGTCGTGAATTCACGGTTTGGTATTCGGAACACGTAGAATCAGATGCAGAGAATAATAAATGCAATCTACAAGAAAATATATTTTTTAAAAAATCATTAATTTTTCACAACATAATTCTCTTTAGTTCTTGTCAGTATGCACCTTAAATGTTTTAAATGATTCCACTTCATCTACGGATTTTACGATGATTTTATGGTTTCCTTGCAAAATTCGTCGCTAGTTTCGTGTTTTGTTTCTCGAATATTATATTTTAATATTATTTTTAATTGATCAGCTGTAAAATTTGTATGATTCTTTTTATGATTTTTAATTATTTCTCTTCAATTTGTATTATACTTTTTTCTTTGCATGGTCAATTAACCTTCACCCCGACATGGTCGGTTGCTTTTGGGTTCTCTCGTACTTTTACATTTATATTTACGTACTAGATGTCTGATTATGGCTATCCACTTTAGTTGGTTCGTTTACTAATTGGTTTATTCCTAATGCTTAAAATGATTTAATAACTTCCTCATGACATACGTTTCTCTTAGCTACGTCTCCTAATTATATTAATTCTTCTATTATTATGCGTTCATTAATCGCCATTATTTCTTCCATTTTGTGATCAATAATGTACTCTCCGATGCATTTGATGAGTGATAGATAGCCATTGCATTCTTTACAAAATATGTCTAACTTGACCATCCAATATTTCTCTTCTATATATTGTGTTTTACATTCTTTACTTTATCTGTATTCCCAAATATTATTACTCCCCTCGTGCTTGTATTCTGTGAATTACATCTGATAGTTATATAGACTTATATTATAATTTTCAGATCCCTTATAACTTCCGTTAGGTGTATCTCTGAACGCCAGTATGTGAGGTTTATTTTGACTCTTATGAAGCCGCCATCCTGATTGAGTTTTTTTCTGGGTTTACTCAATCGCTTAAGGCGTATGCCGGGATGGTCCCTAGTATTGCATCCAGTCGTAAATGTAAAATAACCCCCCTTTTTTGTTTTTGTTTATTGTTCAAAGTTGAGGCTGTCGGGTAATGACAACTGACATTTCTGGTGAATTTAGAATTATTGATTCTAAGTGGAATAAGTGGGAGCTATCTTATTACACATTTTTTAAGAATGTTCCTTACATCATGTCTTTCCATTTTGCAAAATTTGAAGAATAAACAAAAATGACAATAAATTAATTTGGCTCATACTGATAAATTAATGTAGTTGGTTAATCACAAATTGATTTTTTTCTTCTTCTGCGACACGTCAGGTAATATTAATTACATCCGAATCATTAAAAGTCAGTTAATATTAATTACATCCGAATCGCTCCGAACGCCTGTAATTTTTAAAATTGTAAATTAATTAAAGTGGTTAGGCGGAAGAGCAGGCCTTAAGGCCTGAGCCTCGCCACAAATAAAGACAATTTTATTATTATTATTATTATTATTATTATTATTATTATTATTATTATTATTATTATTATGAATTTACTAATTTGATCAAAATTTATCAATTGACTTTGAGCATTTTGTGTTAAGGACATAGATTTATATTAATGATTGCTATTCAGCAGTGTAATATATGAGTTTCGGCTTTTCATTAATCATTCTTAAATAAGTGGGATACTCTTTGGCTGATGCTTCATGATCCACTGAAATATCAGTTAACATTAGACTTTAGACTTAGTCTTCACATTCTATACATTTTCTTGGGGATTGCGTCCACTTCCATCACGATTATCAGCTCATATTTTACATACAATGGTTTTCTTAAAATCGTCCATAAAATGATTAAAACTTCAACAATGAAAACATCTCGCAACACGTACAAATTCATATAGATGACAACTCTTCTATCCTACGTTCACCTTGCCATTTCCATTAATAATTTAAATATTCCCGCATCGGTCTTTGTAATTATATTATCTGTTCCATCTTTTCTATTGCATTTACTATAAATGTCTTTTTCTTACTTTCATGTTATCTTTACTCGTTTTTATTTCATTTTGCATTTTGATCGTATTAATCAATTTGTTTATCCTCTAATTCAAATTCACTCCTTTAATTTTAAGTGGATTAATTTTCTTTGGAATAAAAGCATATAGTACTTCTTTAAATGCCCTCTATTCCTTTTTAATTGAAACATCCCTTTTTCTTTATTGCATTCTAAAATCACTGCTCCTTTATTTCCTTTCTTGATATTAATTACCCCACACAGGGTATGTATAAATATTCACATTCTGCCCGAGAGACAAATAGTACGAGAAAGTGTGTGTTCTTTTATCTTCTGTACTTTCCTAAATGAAATATGTTCCTCAAATGTAAATCTTAAAAACGTTTATGTACAAAATTTCGAAAATTGAGTCGTTTTTACTTAAGTGTGCTGGAAATACATGCATTTTGAAAAATATTATCTCAAAGCACGACTCCAGTTTTTTCTTTTTTCTCGAAAAGTAATGATAGGCTTTCACGCTTATAAAAAATGTTTACATACCATTATTTGTGAACTCTGTATTTTCAAAAATTAGCAAAGTTAAAATTTTTTGGACAATTCCTACAACTACAATGTTGTAGAGATATTTTCTTAAAGAAATCTGTTCTTTAAAACTAGTTCTCTAACTAATATCAATGAAAATCTGTTATTCTTTTAATCTTGAAAATGCAATTATACAACTTTTAATGCTGAGGTGTTTTAAAAGCTGAAGGTTGATTTTACCTGAGAGGCTGATAGAGAAGGAGTAATGTGAATGGCGTGCTAAAATTGAAAACCAGAGTCTTAATCCCCGCGCGTAATACAAAATAGGTGATTGGAATCACTTTCACAGGTTCAAGTAATATTATATTATTGCAAAGCGAATACAAATATTCGAGAAATTATCACTAGTTTTGCATTAAAGAAGCTAGCGTACCTTCGTTTACCCAATTGGCTAAACATTTTTTTCTCGTGTTTTGTTGACAAAAAGTATTCATTCACTATGAATATTCATTGAGAAAATTCAGGAAAGTCACATTGCTAAAGATTTATGGAGAAATATTGAATGTGAATTACTTATTGATCGGTAATTTTTTTCTGAAATAGAATTAAAATTATAAATGAAAATGGAAATTATATTTCAATTAAATTTTGGTACTTTATTTGATTTCTTTTAGTGTATCCGTTTTTATTTGTATACCGAAACTTCTCATTTCTTCCATCTAAAGAATGAAACAATTACTAGCAGCATTAAGGATTATTGGGCGCCTGTCGCTTGCCGACAACCGATTCCAAAGAAAACAAGGGGAAACGAAGTATCGAACACTTTCTAACTACCCGACAACGTTTCCGTTTCAAGATTGTTCTTTCCCGAAGATCTTTATTTCTGCCTCTCCCGCCGTTCCGTTGCGGAAGGACACGCCGGGCTCCGCGTCCTGCCCGCTCTGATCCCTGCGGAGAGGGAGAAGACGTGCGCGGCGTCGCAGGGCGGAAGCGGAGCTTTCGTCGGAATCGGCCAGGCGCGAAGCCTCCCAATGGACGGAAGGATTGCCAACATGCGTTTCTTTTCAACGTCGCTCCCGCCCTTCCTCATGTTCTCGTGGTTTTCATTGCAGGAGTGGATTCTTAGGGAATAGTATGAGGTGATGTGATATCCTATAATTTGTTCGCATCGATGTGTATTCGCGCATTATTTCAGGTATCAGAGTCCCGAAAGGTTAGATCTTTCCGCCTACGGCTCTGCTAAGGAGGGATCATTTTTTGTAGGGGAGCATTTGTTGGAGGGGAGCATTTGTTGGAGGGGAGCATTTGTTGGAGGGGAGCATTTGTTGGAGGGGGGCATTTGTTGGAGGGGAGCATTTGTTGGAGGGAAGCATTTGTTGGAGGGAAGCATTTGTTGGAGGGGAGCATTTGTTGGAGGGGAGCATTTGTTGGAGGGGAGCATTTGTTGGAGAGGAGAATTTATATCATTATTTCACCTCTAGTACTTTAAGTAATAGAAATAATCAAGTCTTCAGTCAAAATCTCTTCAAAATCAAAATTCCGGGGGAAGAGATATCTGAAATAAATATTTAAGCATGGTTTTTAACATTTCAAAAATTTGTTTCACAGAGAAGAGTGCGCGATCAAATGTAGTCACTCCCTTATAAAGAGCATGCATTCATGAAAAGTGCTTATTTCAATAGTACGGCTAATAAAAGCGTGTTGAACAGATGATTCGTCATAGGAAATTTTAAGAAAAATAGGTAAAAGACATTTTCAGTGCTGAAATTATGAAATTTTCTTTTCAAATTAATTGCGTTTTATACGAGCATCAATACTTAAATATTAAATTGATTATCGCATTGAACCGTTGTCAGTCGAAATTGTTTCCTTAGTATATAGCTTCATATTCTCCGCGTCATAGTTCACTTATATCGTTCTGTGCTGTCTCAGCGTATCAGAATACCCTTTCAGATGCTGAGAATATTCTCCAAAATTTGCTCATCGAATCAGAATATCTTATAGTTCAGAATATCCACTAAAATCCTCCCACTGTATGTAGAATACCCTCCAGCTTTTGTATCATGCACCTACCCCAAGAGACGTGTATTGCGAACCGCAGGGAGGCAACCTGCCGCATGGCGTGCTTCTAACGATCGCCCTGACCCACCGCTCGTGGTTGCTGCTTGGGTAATTTCAGAGCGCTTCACCCCGCCCTCTCTTCCCCTCCCACCATCTTCGACTTGCGCCACTCCGCTCAGCTCTGCTTCGCCTCGCCCCACTCCGGTCCTCTCCACCTCGCTCCAACGTACCCCAATCCACTCCAACCCGTCCAACCCGCTCCAACCCGCTCCAACGCCACTCCAACCCACTCCAACCACTCCAACTCACTCCAACTCACTCCAATGCACTCCACCTCACTCCGACCTGCCCCAATCCACTCCAATCTGCTCCAACCCGCTCCAACTCGTTACAACCCGCTCCAACCCGCTCCAACGCGCTCCAACCCACTCCAACCCGTTCCAACCGCTCCAACCCGCTCCAACCCGCTCCAGCTCGAATCCGCTCCAACCCGCTCAACCCACTCCAACTCACTCCAATGCCTCCACCTCACTCCGACCTGCCCCAATCCACGCAATCTGCTCCAACCCGCTCAACCCGCTCCAGCCCACTCCAACCCGCTCCAACCCGCTCCAACATGCTCCAACCCACTCCAACTCACTCCAATCCACTCCACCTCACTCCAATCCACTCCAACCGCTCCAACTCGCTCCAACCTGCTTCAACCCGCTATAACCCGCTTCAACCCGCTCCAACCCACTCCAAGTCACTCCAATCCACTCCACCTCACTCCAATCCACTCCAACCCGCTCCAACACGCTCCAACACGCTCCAACCCGCTCCAACACGCTCCAACCCTCTCCAACGCGCTCCAACCCGCTCCAACCCACTCCAATCCACTCCAGCTCACACCAACCCGCTCCAATTCGTTCCAACCCGCTCCAACCCGCTCCAACCCTCTCCAACCTATCCAACCCACTTCGCTCCACCTCGCTCCGCTCCATCCCTTCCCGCCCTGCTCCTCCCCTTCCCGCCCTGCCACAATTCGCTCCACTCCACCCTGCAACGCTCCGCATCGCCTCGCATCGCCACGTCTCACCCCGCCCCGCCGTGCCGCTACGGTCCACTTTCTTCGGCTGGACGCGCATCGCACGGAGACCTAATGAATTTTTAAAGTGCCTCCGCCGCGAACTTTCGCGATCCCCAGGAGGTGGCCTCGTGCTTGCCCCTTTACCACGTAACTACTCCGTAACTACTCGCGGAACAGAATGCGCCATTCGTGGGAGAGCGTTTGAAAAAAATCAACCGCAGAATGGATTTTTCAAAGAAGAAGCGCTAGAAGTTCTATTTGTTGTTTAATGATACAATTTGTAAATTTTAAGACATTCTTATACAAGCAGCGATTCATCTTCATATTTTTTTCATGTCTAAATATGTAATAATGACATTGCTTCTTTTTTATAAAAGTGTCTGGACATTTTTAATTAAATACATGTTTTCTCGATATAACTACACAAAACATCGTTCTTGATTAATACCTTTAACAATTTTTTAAAAATATTCCAGAGCAAGCAATTTTACTTAAGGAAACATGTTTAATCTATATTAAGATCCAAACAAGTTTTCGACGATTAATTTACTCTTTCGTGCCGAAAACCACAATATTTTTATAATTTCGTTAAGAAAAAAAAAAATTTTTTTTAAATATTAATATTTTTTTTTAAATATATATTTAAAAAAATGGATGATGCATATGTTGAACTTAGTTTTTAAAGCGTGGGGAAAGTTGAGATGAGCTGTGAGGCTGGTGATGTAAGGGTCAGATGAATAGCATGCGGAGCCTGTAAATCTGAGTTCGAATCCCACTGTTGAAAAACAACATGCTGGTGGGAAACACTTTTGCAATTTTGCGTACGATTATGTTATGGCAAAGTCGTTACAAATAAGGCAAGAAAGTCCTTTTGTAGCACCATTAATTAATTATTTTATACGTAGGCTATTTATGTTCAATATCGAATGTGCATATTCCTGGTTAAAATGTCTTTTGCGTTTCAGAAGCAGATATGGCGCATCTAAATTGTGAATAATGTCTTCCTCGTGTTTTCATATTCTGTTTACCTTTTGTTTATGTCACATACATTTCACATTTATGATACTCCGTCGTTTGTCCTTTGCTGGACGGAGTGTTTGTATGCACTGAATGGAAGGAATAATGACGCTTCTTAACGTACTACGTAACCTGATAATAATTCTGACGTCTTTGTTGATTTAAAATCGTACGTACACTTAATGTATTGTCAACAAAGCATATCTAGTAAAAGAAAATGAAATGTGGCGTAATAAAATGTAATCTGTATCACCGTTGGTATTTGTACATGAAGTTGTTATAAAGTTATGAGGTACAGAGTTGTTATAAAGCAAAGTTGCTTAATTTGTACCGATTGTTTATTTTTCGTTTCCATGCTCCCAAAAAGTATTTAATTAAAAGAAAATATAAGCCAAAAAAGCGCAAGCAATGTGATGGCATTGCACGTTGATGATGGAAACGAATTTTAGTTTTTTTCACAGCTTGAAATAGTTAAGAGGTTAAGTTTTTACTTGTACTAAATAATTCTTCTTTCTCTTGCCCAGTGTGTTGTAATTATAAACATTACGCATAAAACACCATACCTCAAGAAAGGTGAGGGTGATTTGGATGAATAAGAACTATTTAAAATCAATCTTAAGTGCTATATCACATTACCGCTGGTGGAAGTCCTTCTAAAGAAGAATATAATTCTTCTTAATGTTGTGCGATCAGTTCAAGTCGTATCTTTTGGCAGTCAACAGATTTAGTAAACTAATTTTACAATTATACTCTAAAAGAAAATACATTATTTTCATTCTTCACTTTTGAAAAA
This sequence comes from Teleogryllus occipitalis, assembly GCA_011170035.1. Taxonomy (NCBI): domain Eukaryota; kingdom Metazoa; phylum Arthropoda; class Insecta; order Orthoptera; family Gryllidae; genus Teleogryllus; species Teleogryllus occipitalis. The sequence continues at coordinate 71,732 of BLKR01003341.1, forward strand.
GCATTTCATTATCAAGTTTTGCGCTGAGTTTTGTACAAAAACGTGTGCGACAATTTACCTGTACTTTTATTTTTCGTGTTTTGTTTGTTTTGCATAAAATTGTGGATATGCTTCGCGAAGGAAAATTCTACATTCCTCACTGATTCAAACATTCTGAAATATTTTTAACGGAACCTCGAGTTAAGATATAATGACAATAGACTGCTAATATTACTAAATGCGCAGTTTTCTGTGCTGTTTACGCACCTTCATGTACAAACTTATACCTTAGTAAGACGAGCCGTGGCAATAGTGAGTCATGACCTCTCGACCCAGGCAGCTTCCTAGTGGTAGCTTCACAACCTCTGTTGGGGTGGGGGGCCACCTATGAGCCGGATGCGGAGGTCTTTCCAGGTAAAGAGCTCGCCTGCTCTAAGCTAAGAGTACGCACCGCCGCGGCGCGCCGCCGCCGCCGCCGCTACCGCCGCCACCGCCGCGCCGCCACCGCCGCCGCCGCCGCCGCCGCCACCGCCACCGCCGCCGCCGCCACCGCCGCCACCGCCGCCACCGCCACCGCCACCGCCACCGCCACCGCCACCGCCGCCACCGCCGCCACCGCCGCGCCGCCGTTGCCGCTGCCGCCGCCGCCGCCGCCGCCACCGCCGCCACCACCGCCGCCGCCGCCGCCGCCGCCACCACCGCTGCCGCCGCCGCCGCCGCCGCCACCGCTGCCGCCGCCGCCGCCGCCGCCACCGCCGCCACCACCGCCGCCGCCGCCGCCGCCGCCACCACCGCTGCCGCCGCCACTGCTGCTGCCGCTGCCGCTGTTGCCACTGCCGCCGCCGCCGTCGCCGCCGTCGCCGCTGCTGCTGTTGCCACTGGGCCGTTGCCGTTGCCGTTCGCTGCCGCCGCCGCCGCTGCCGCCACCACCGGGCTGCTGCCACCACTGCTGCCGTTGCTGCGCCGCCGCTGCCGCTGCCGTTGCCGCCACTGCCGCCGTTGCCAAGCATCGTTGCCACCGCCGCCGCCGCCACCGCCGCCGCCACCGCCGCCGCCGCCACCACCGCCGCCGCCACCACCGCCGCCGCCGCCGCCGCCGCCGCCACCGCCGCCGCCGCCGCCGCCGCCGCCACCGCCGCCGCAGCCGCCGTCGCCGCCGTCGCCGCCGCCGCCGCCACCGCCGCCGCCGCCGCCACCGCCACCGCCGCCGCAGCCGCCGTCGCCGCCGTCGCCGGTGCTGCAAGTTGAGAAGTTGAGAGCTTCTTCCTCAGGCGACGCGGGGAGATGCTCTCTACTCTGAAGCTCTGCGGTAGCGTCGAGGTTCTTCAGTATTTAGGAAATATTTCGTACCGAGATTTTCAGAAAATTTCTTCTCTTGAGACTTTATTCAGTTCAAGAAAAGTAATAAATGATGATTTCAATTCGGTATAAAATTGATATTTTGGTTAATACGATTTCATTTTTATATGAAATTGTTGTAAGTTTTTAATCAGTGTTTGAAACCAATTTTTTACTATTTTAATATACAACGGTTGTCTGCAAATGGTGGGGTTACTTTAAGCCTTTAAATATTTATATTATTGTATCACGTAATCACATTTTACAACGTGGCTGATATTAAAACACGGGACTCTACTCAAAATTTCAATGAATCAATAACAGTCGTATAAATAACACTAAATAACGTAACAAATATGATTGCGTCGTCATTATTACGCCAACAACGTGCCTCGTTTTATTTATTTATTTTTATTTATTTTACGTCAAAAAACAGTTCAAACTGGGTATGACGTGCTATGGGGAAAAGTGAATTGTGTGCACATTTTCAAAATTCTGTGATCCCTACACTAAGTCATATACTACTTAAATTTAAAAAAATCTCCCATTTAATAAAATATATTTTCAAAGATAAATAAGCAATAAATTTTGGCTCTTATCCATGTTGTCCTTCGGAATAATATTTCCTGCCGCGGCAACATGACAACGATAAAAAAACGATCGATTTAAAATTATTTTCGATCGTTATATGTAACGCCATGTTTAGGTCGTTTCTACACATTGAGACACATCATTTGGCTGAATGGTTTTCACATGGGACAGAAAAGAAACAAATGTTCGGAATTGCTGTTAAATGCTGGGGAAAACAAAGTAAATTACTTCTAAAATTGTATCAGTAAGAAAATAATACATTTTCATGAACATTTAACTTGAAACATATTGAAAGTAGCTAATCAACAAGCGAATTTAAAATAAAAAGTCTCCCTTGCATTTCTTATTCCTACATTATTTCTCTCGATTTATTTTACATAGCTTTCTTATGATTGATAAAAATAAACCCTAAAAATGTTTAACCGTAAAACAGGAGAACAAGAATAAGGCTTTCAAACCAATATCTCGAGTTCGACAGTATTCCTTTCGGAAAAGAATGAATATCCTAATCCTTGATAAGGAAGAGGTATATGAAGAAGATGAATATGTTACTTTTAAAATTAAGGTATCTTAATTTTGTATTCATGATCGCAAATTATTATAATTTTTTGATGTAGTTATCAGGAAAAATATTGCTGAAGGGACACCTCATGTCAGGCTTTCTTGATTCCAAGATGTTCAAAAAATCGTTCTTCATTTTGAGAAGAGTTTTTAGTGATGGCTGAAATATTATAGTAAAGAAGATTCAATATTAATATTTTACATAGATGAAATTAATAATAATGCGAGAAAATAAGTACTGATCTAGCAATAGTGCTATAAAAACTAATTTTCAATATAATTAGAGCTACGAATCTAATTTTGTTTAAAAACTTCAGCTTATCCTTGAATGAATTACCCAGACACGAGGACATTGTAAATTTTGATAATCCCGACATTCCTTACCGGAAAGTCTCGAGTTCTTTGCTGAGGTCGCAACTCGTCGCGTGGCTCCTTAAAGCTGCTAGTTCGCCGACAAACACCTGGCAGCGAAGGCGGGCGCAAGGAGGGCGGCGCGGCGAGGGCGACGAGGACGGGCGGACAGGGCGAGGCAGCCGAGGACGAGGGCTAAGTGCCGCCTGTTTGCCCGCACTCAGCGCGCGCTGCAAAAGCTACTGCCGCTCCCACCCCCGCCCCCGTCCCTACCGCCGTTTCCTCAGCCACCGGCCCCGCATTCCTCGCCTATCCTGCTCCCACGAAGCACTGCCGTTCCCATTGCCATAACTGACACATCAGTCCCCGCCCTCACTAGCCCCTATCAATAAGGGCACCCCCACCTTTGCCCACCTCAACATCTCCGTACACTCAGCTTCTACCCTCTCCGCAATCCTCACTGTCCCGCCCATTTGCACTACCCCCATCTATCTCGTTGGCCTCTTCCCATTGTCTCCACCAGCCTTGCCACCCTTTTTCCAGAGTCCCCACCTACCTTACCGGTCTTGAATCACTGACTCTAACTGCCACTTGCTTTTTTCCCACTGCCTGCATCTAGGCGATACTCTCTTCCAACTGTCCCGCGTGTGTGCGTAGGTGAACACGATCTCGGGTGGAGAGTTGAAACGACTACCTGGATTCTAAGTTTCATGGTGCAACTCACATTGTTAGCTTCAAGGTAGAAGCAGTGAAGAGGTATATGATGAACCCCGTGTTGCCAGGCGACCCTGCAGTTGGGTCAATGGCACCGACCCTTTTGGTAGAAGGGACATCGTAAGGGACATCCGCGAGGGCAAACCTGTATCCGACTTATAAAAGTCTAGACGGGGAACATGGACCTCCCTGACAGGTAGCAATGGTTCTGATGATACTCACGTCAATAGCCTAAATATGTAGGCAATGAGACTTGACCCGGCGCATGTGAGTGGCGCATACCCGCTCTCCGGTTCTAGCCTGAAAAGATAGTAGCTCCGAGTTGGCAGAGCACCCCACACAGGCGTTGCATTCGGTGGTTGCCGTGACGGCAAACTGCGTTGCGGCGGGACTCGGATGCCAGCCTGTCGTCGTACATGTGCGACGGCGGGGAGTGCGCATAAAGGCACGAAGCCTAAGGTTCCCATCTCTTGTGTCCCCTGGTGGAAGATGAGTAGCCCACGCAGGGAATCCACTGCCTTCTTTCGACCAACGCTACCTTCCCCGCCACAGTCTTTCCACAGCCTCGATGGACCGCCACCCTCTTCCCACTGGTTCGTTTATAAAGCCACACCTTCCCACGTTCACAAGCTAGCGACCGGCTGCCGCTAGGAGAGGTGTTTTCTCAAATCTTTCCTTCTTCGTTGCTTTTTTCAAAAAGGGTTCTTTCCGCTCTCTTCTGATTGAGTTGTGTTTATTCTCTTGATATATTTAGAAACCGTTTCTTATATTCTCAGCTTCTATATTTTATTTTTCTACAAGAAAAAACTATCAATTATAACCAGGCCCAATGAATTATCACACAGTATCTTAAGTTTTCTTTTTAATTAAGATATCTAATTCATAACTAAAACTTGAAGACTTTCCTGGTTTTCCTCACCTTAGATCGAACGTTATTTTTCTGTCCATCAATTTTAAATCCATTCTAGGTTCGTTCATGCTTCAATCTCTGGACATTATTCCTCTCCTCTTTTATTCGCTCTCATTATCCACTCACTCTTGCTTCTCAGGGAGCCTTCGTCCCAAGGCCATCTTCGTAGTAGACGCCCGCTCAGCATGCGCAAATTGAGTGAGAGGAGACGCGGTTTCTCTAACACGGTTACCATCCTCGCCGCCCTCGCCGCCCTCGCCGCCCTCGCCGCCCTCGCCGCCCTCGCCGCCCTCGCCGCCCTCGCCGCCCTCGCCGCCCTCGCCGCCCTCGCCGCTCGCCGCCCTCGCCGCCCTCGCCGCCCTCGCCGCCCTCGCCGCCCTCGCCGCCCTCGCCGCCCTCGCCGCCCTCGCCGCCCTCGCCACCCTCACATTTAGTTAGAAAATGAAATCACATCTTCAATAATATGGAAAGACTGACAATAATGTAAATGACTAACAAAGGGTTAACTTCGAGTCAACATTATACACGCACGTAGTATGTTCCTTCGTGGTGCCATTTTGACAGTCTTACTGTCGTTTCCACAGATTGTGGTTTGTTCTTAAACCCAAGATTGCCGCTTTTGTCGAAGCAAATAAGCATTCATGTTAGTCACGTAAGTGAAGTAAGGACGATATTCTATCAAAGTTCCTTCTTCTGCAATTTCCCCGACGCTGTTAACTGCCTGGCAGTTACTTCTTTGCCAAGGAAGTTAATTCTATCGCGACTCTCATGGCTTCCGCCTCTGAAAGCACTCTACTCCTGCTCTTGCCACCGTTGTCTCGTTTTCACTATTTAGGCGCTCTCCCTTTTTGTCTTGATAATCCACAGACTTGTACTAGTGCGGCGTTGTGGTGGCAGTAAACGTTACTGGAAACGATTCGCCGACATTACCATTGTCTTAAGCGTCGTCTTGAGAATCTACCATAGATTTAACTCTTCGCCAGTGGCACTCACTCGTTACGGTCACTACCATTATCATTATTCTATTGGAAGTGAGTATCTTTTTACTACAGCATATTAAGAGAGGTGGTCTTTCAAAGAGTATTTATATTCCATACTATAAAATAATGAACTTACTTGAGATAGTCTCACAAATAGTGTTTCTAACTTCCTTCCTTTTCTTTGATGCGTTAATATTTTTTTTGCTGGAAAGTTATTTGGATCAATTTCTACCACTATTTTGTTTAATGAAGATGGAAAAATATTGTAAAAAATACACCTGCATTTGAGACACACCGACTAAGACAAAACCAAATATCTAGAAATTCATTGGATTTTAAAAGGAACATGGGCATATATTGATTCTATTGATGCGTCAAAGGTAGGAAAGAAGTGCAGTACTTACTCTGAGATGCATAATTTGACAGTGGCCTTGAGTAGAATGTGTAGAATGAGTATGATGAGTAGAATACTCTGGTACAACACTACAAAAAATTTAATATTTTAACAAAAAGTCTTCACAAATACTTCAAAATAAGAGTGTACTATATACGGTTCAACAGTTCTTCACATATTACCACAATATCAAAAATGTTGCTGTTCCATAATGCAATCAATGAATAGTATAAATACTTAATGGCAGCCGAAATCTTCCTTGACTCCTTGCTGTCACATGACGTTAGTTATAACCGTAGTAGTAACTGTCATTGTTTTTGTATCTTTCCTAGTTTCTGGATATCTAATCAAAACGTAGACACCTCTCACATTCTGAGACGCTGCAAAGTCATCGTTTAATTTCTTTTCAATACGTCAGAAGAAGGCGTTGGAAATTGTTAATACAGATAACGGTCACGTTACGCAATTTTACACGTAAGTGTGTTACATTTGATTAATTACAAATCTCGCTCAGTGATCAAACCAAAATGAGATAGAAACTAGTTTAGCCAGCTATTAGTTTTAACCAGTGATCTGTGCTTTTTAATTTCCTTTTATTGGTTTACCAATGAAATTCAGATCTCAATAATTCACAATAGTATGAATTCACAATAGACAAAAACAAGTATTAAAATCTATTTTCTGAACACATGCCACCTATCTTTAATTTCATCGTTACGGTTACTACAATAACAGCTTGCTGGTTCCACAAGTGTCATACGTTTGGCGTTAAAACCTCAACTATCTTTATGCCAATCGTCTCCATTCGCGTGGACCTTACGTCTTCATTCCCAACGCTCTCCAGAGCTGTCCGTGCACTCTTTCCGCCCGACCTCCGACGCAGCCCAGTCGTTGGCCTCCCTCCCTCCGTTCTTCAGAATTGCCCCCAAACGCCTCCGCCATCTTCTGCACCGCGGCCCTGCCATTTCCATAACTGCTATCGTATTCTTGCCTTCATGGCCAGAGCTCTGTGCCAGAATGACACGACGCCGCAGTGGCCGCCGTCACCACATCCACAGCCACCCCCTGATATCGCCACCCCCGTTTACCCTTGCCACATTCTCGTGCTGCGAATGCTCAGCGGAGACACAGTTGACTCTGCAGCATCATTCAGCGGAAGGTCGTTGACTTCGAGCCCGGACCGTGGCAGTTTTCGACAAGCTTCACAGCTGGATCGATTTAACTACTGTCAGGGAGAGAATTCTGAGAGATGGCTGCTGTGATCTGTACTTTTCCATGGTTGCTATGTAAAGGATATCAAGTAAACAGGGGAATGTCAAAGTGGGATCTTAATACAAGGGACCACGAACCGTGCGCGACATGTACATCACTACCACACTTTTGGGGACACCATTCGGGAGCTTAAGAGTTCTGCCTGCGAGGGCGGTGCACCAATGTGGGGAGAGACATAACGAAGGGAAGATCTTGGAAGTGGACGACCAGGTCGGCGCGGAATCTCACGTCCCAACGGGCAGAAATATTGACATCTCCTGGGATGTAGTATGCTCTACATGCTGCAGTAACGACCTAAGTTATTGTCGGGCACTTGAATTGCTAAATATTCACTCATGTACCTACTCGCCAATTCGTTCTCTCTGACTTTCCACTCCAACTCAGGTGGCCCTAACGCCCATCGCCGCCAACGCGACGCCCCCAAAACCCGCATGCTCCGTCGACTCTCGCCGACTCCCCAGTCGCCGCAATCCCTTCCTCTACCACAACCACCGCAGCCGCCCTCGCCGTCCTCGCCGTCCTCGCCGCCTTCGCCACCCTTGCCACCTTCGCCACCTTACCGCCCACGTCGCCCTCAACGCCCCCGTTACCCTCACCGACCCCGGCGCCCTCACCGCCTTCACCGCCCCCATCGCCTTCACCGCCCCCATCGCCTTCACCGCACAATTGCCCTCACCGCCCGCATCGCCCTCACCGCCCCCATCGCTCTCATCGCCCCCACCACCCTTCCCAACCTCACGACCCCTACAGCCCTCACGGTCTTTGCCGCCCTCACCGCCCCCATCGCCCTCACAGCCTTTGCCCCCCTCACCGCCCCCGTCGGCCTCACCGCCCCCATTGCCCTCACCGCACCCATCGCTCTCATCGCCCACACCACCTTTCCCAACCTCACCGCCCCCATCGCCCTCACAGCCTTTGCCGCCCTCACCGCCCCCATCGCCCTCACCGCCGCCATTGCTCTCACCGCCCTATCGCTCTCATCGCCCCCATCGCCCCCCCCCAACCTCACCGTCGCCACCGCCCTCGCGGCCTTCATGGCCGTCGCCACCCTCGCCGCCGTCGCCGCCCTCGCCGCCCTCGCCGCCCTCGCCGCCCTCGCCGCCCTCGCCGCCCTCGCCGCCCTCGCCGCCCTCGCCGCCCTCGCCGCCCTCGCCGCCCTCGCCGCCCTCGCCGCCCTCGCCGCCCTCGCCGCCCTCGCCGCCCTCGCCGCCCTCGCCGCCCTCGCCGCCCTCGCCACCCTCGCCGCCGTTTGTGTCGCTGCCGATACCGTCACTGTCGCTCCTGCTACCGCCTCCACCACTGTCATCGCCACCAATGCCACGGGCACAGCCGCCATCTCCACCACATCCAACGTCGTAGAGCGCGGCGGGAGAGGCAGTGACGCAGGCAGGCATTACAGGCATTGCCTTCGCGGCGCCGTCGTTTCCGGCTGGGAACGTCTCATTGTGCGCGCGGGTGGGCGCCCGCCGACCTCCGCAAGGCCTCGTGTTTTCATACGACGCACACGCGTGCACTTTGTCGTGAACGGTCGCATCCAAAGATAAACATACATGAATATACGGGATGGTTTCAGCTAAATACATTGGTGATAGTACTGTTCTTTGAGCTGCATTTGAAGTAAATAAACGGGTTCAATGATATTCCCACAAATTATTGAAGTTTTAATCAGTACAATTTTGACAGTGTCGCGCGAGCGAGAGAGAGAGCGAGAGGGAGACAGAGAGAGGGAATGAGGGAAAGCCGGAAATAGATGCTGTGTATGTAAGATATCATACGAGTGTAGTACGTCTACTTTAAGAATTCCTTTTAATTTAAATTATAATAAATTAAGTTTTGTTTTGTAAGACATCGTCTTTCGACATGCAATAAAAGCCTTTGGAAGGTTCTTAGTAAATGGTATCGTGTAAAACTTATAAATTAATATTTTTTACTTAATCGATTGTGCTGTTCTTGTATTTACTAAATATCAATTCCCTGTCATAATTACAACATGGGATAGATACCGTTACCTTAAGATGTGTCTGAAATGTTAAAATTCTCTTAAAACATAGTATCATAATATTCTAAGCCAAAGTGGTTTTTATTGGTATCCACTTGTTACAGTGTTTTTTGTTAACTTTCTTCTCTAGTCAATATACTCATTCAAAAATACTTTGTTTCTTGAGTTCTAATGTATTTGACATCTAATTAAAGTTTCCTTTCCAGTTCAAGCGTAACTTTTTTTTTACCAACAATTTCATGTCTTATTCAAATCCAGATATTTACAGTCATCGTCCGAGACTGCTTGAAACCCACATGCTGTAATAACTCAACAACTAATATTCAATAACCAACCCTCCGATGGAGTATGCAGAGAAAGATGAAGTTTAATCCCGAATCATTGTCGGATTATCGGCAACATCTCACGAATGAAAAATATTGATTTTAAAACAGGCACTTTGAAATGTGCAAGAAATACGCCAAATAATACATCAGAATAATAAAAACTTAAAATCAATTACAACATTGCCATAAATAATGTTTCTTGTCAAAAATGGTCATCAGACAAAGGCAAGTCGGCAACAGGGCGAACTTCCTGCGTGGATTATTATTTCCTCGGGGGCGCCAAGAAGTCCATAAGCCCGTATGTGCTGTCCGCGACCGAGATGAGAAGAGAGAGGCCGTTCGGTTCCCCAGTCTCATTTCCTGCCTGGGGCGATCACGGAGGCCGGCGAGGATTTCGGTTTCCTCCATCAGCTTCCCTCAGCCGCCCACGCGACGCCGGTTGCGGCGAGGACGTAGAGGAAGCCGTGTGGAGAGCACGTGGTGAGGACGGAATGTGCGAGTGTGCGAGAGGTCGCGGTCTGTTGAGAGGGGCCGTGAATGCGTCTGGATTTAAATGGGGTGAGATGCGAGAGGAAGGGATGGGGAAGAAATAAATTTGGGAAGAAAACGACGTGGAAAAGGTGAGACGTCGGAAGGAGCTGTCGGAAGGAAGGAGACGTCGGGAGAAAGGAGATATCGGGAGAAGGAGATGTCGGGAGAAGATGTCGGGAAAAGGAGATGTCGGGGGAAGGAGATGTTGAAGGGAAGGTGATGTCGAGAGGAAATAGATGTCGGCAGGACTGAGATGTCGGGAGAAATAAGATGTTGGGAGAAAGGAGATGTCGGGAGGAAGGAGATGTCGGGTGAAAGATGTTGGGAGGAAGGGGATGTCGGGAGGAATGAGATGACGAGAGGGAGGGAATGACGGGAGGAAGGAGATGTACGGAAGGGAATGTCAGGTAGAGGGGATGTCGGGTGGACGCGGATGTCGAAAGGAAGGGATATCAGGAGGTAGGTGATGTAGGGAGGTCGGAAGGGAGGCCAGGAGAATGGAGTTATGGTAGAGTCAGCCATTTTGTTGAGGTTGTATGTGGAGGGTAGTAGAGGAGAATGCGGAGACTAGAGAACAGAGTGAGAGAAGCAATGTAGTGTGGATGACTCATGACTGGAAGTATTGGGATGCGTCGCGAGAAAGTCATTGTAGGATTGGGCAACGCGTGTGAGATTTCTGATTGAAGACGTGATTGCATTCGATTCTCCAAAGCCTGGAGAGGCAACCGTTGCAAACAACATGTCGCTTCCAGCTATGCGCTGCTGTCTCCAGTAAAACTTCTACCAATTTACAAAACTATTATGGATACAACAAAAATATTTGGTTTTAAAGTTTTTTGGACTTAAAAAAATAATTCTTATTTTTTATTTTATCTACTTATGACGAATAAAAATATTGCGATTATTGATAGTCTGATGGAAACTCAATAAATGTTTTGCAATTTCTGTCTTAATATATTTAGTTGTTATGTGATTAATAAAAGCAGGTAAAAATATTCTTTATATTGTTGATGCCACCGAAAATTAATGTATTAAAAATAATTGTACAGAAGTTCAAAAAATGCGTGCGTTAATTTATTTGTTTGTAAATAATAAGTATAGAAGAAGCAATTTTCAGCTTTTCAAAAACACTGACACTATGTAAAAAAATGTTACATTTTTTATATTATAATAATAATAATAATAATGATAATAATAATAATGATAATAATAATAAACAGTATGTTTTTATTAAAGTGAATGGAAAATTTATTTAAGTTTATGGTGACACACTAACGTTTCTTTCATAATCATTCTTATACATGTATAATTGTAGTTATTATTCTTACTAAAGTGCACTACGCCTAAATTGTATAAACGGGAAGCGAATATATACTAAAAAAGGAAAAACCTCGAACAAAGGAATAAAAACCAAAAAATAATATCGGTCTACAGCAGAACTCTTCAATGAGAAGCTCCCGAAATGAACAAGGCCCTTTGGCCTTATTCTCCCGCGCGTGAATAGTTAACAAGCCCGAAAATTAAACGGCCCGTTCCCAATCTCCCGCCGCGCGCGTCGCTGCGCCTGTCGCATTCAGTGGGTGGGTGGCTGCGTTGCCCTTGCCCCGATGGTGCAAACAGCAGCCTGCGGGGCAGAACAAGAAGGGTAAATCCGATGAGATACAGGAAGGTTGACAAGAACTGGTCTGGTCGGGGATATTCTGGAAATATGTACTGGGAGAGGGCCGACTGGAGATCCTTAAAGGGCATGCGGGCAAGTTCAGATGGCAGTGAAGGATGGAGAGTTACATTTCGCAGGGGGGTTGCGAGGTTCAGGGAGCAACAGAAATTGCGGAGGGTTAGGAAGTGCCGAAGGCAATGGGAGGTTCGAGGGAGTCGGGAAGCTTGAAGGGATTTGGGGAGGTTCATGGAGATCGGAGACGTTCAAGTGAGTCTTGAAAGTTCAAGAGGTTGAGGAAGTACAATGGTGTCTTGAAATTTCAAGGGAGCCTTGGACGTTCAAATCAGGGTCGGATTAGTTCAGGTTGTGAACAAGTTCAAGGGGGGTTTGAATGCTCAAGACGTTTGGGGAGGTTAAAGGGAGTTGATGAGTTGCAAGGGAGTCGGGGAGGTGTTAAAAATCGGGGAGTTGTAAGGGAGTCGGTGGGGTTCAAGGGAGTCGGCAATGTTGAAGAAAGTCGGCGAGGGTAATGGAAGTGGGAAGGTTCAAGGATTTAGGAGATTCAAAGGATTCGAGGGGATGAAAGAATTTGTATAGAATCAAGAGGATTGAGAAGTTCAAGGGAGTCGGAGAAGTTCAGCAGTTTCAAGGGAAATTGGGGGAGGGGGAGTTTTAAATCGAAGCGATTTATTAATTCATATTTCCGGGATTGCGAACTGCTATGTTGATTAGTCTCATTAGGATAGTGATTGTTCTTTCGCTGAAGGTCCTCCTCCCCCGCTGTAGGGTGAGATCCAGCGCCGACCTACAGCTGGTATTCACAGACTGCAGAGGATTTCCCCTTCCACGTATCTCCCCCAGCGGAGCATTGCCCCAGAAAGAACAAGCTCTAAGCTTCCAACTAGAGAGCCCGCCGAGTTCGTGGCTCGTTGGTTAGGGTACTGCTCTGGCATTCGCCTGGTGTTGACCGAAGAAACGACCGCTGGAATTTTCCTCCGGACAGCGGCTGAATTCAACCTAGCGCTATAGTTAGTGTCGAAAATTCTCCACCATCGTGACTCGAACTCTAGGACCTCCGGTCAGAGTCGCTGCAGAGACAATGCTGTCTCTACGCTAAAATCATCCCGTCGGGTGGGCGGAGCCGAACGTCGGCGGATTGGTGCGAGTGGGCGGCGGGCAGGCCGGCGTTGTGGGGCGGGGCGAGGCGGGATGGGGCCGGGGCGGTCCGGGCCGGGCGGGGCCGGGCGGGGCCGGGCGGGGCCGGCGACGCACGTGAGGTCACTGATTGCGGGCGAAATTGCGACGCTCTGCCTCACCCCCGCCTCCGCTCCCGCGCTCTCCCAGAGCTTGTCGGCGCCGGTGACGTGCGCCCCCTTCAAACGACCCTCCGACACCCGACACCCGGCGACCTTTCCCCCGCTGTGGACCAACACCACCGTTTTCCCGTATGTTCTTTCAGTTCCTTCTCGCTTTGTGCCCGTTGCAACAGTCGACTTCCCGTCTTGTTATTGTCGTGTCTATTATTCCGGTCTTCATTGTTGCTGTTTTCAATATGCAACCCGCTTTCGTGTTGGTGTTTGTTACACTTTTCTCTTGCTCACGTTGCTCATCTTGAACATAATGTTGTTATTGCCATTCTCTTTGTTGCTGTTGTATTGTGATTAATATTGTCATTTCGTTTGTTGGCGTAGTTTATTCTGGAGTTGTTGACGTTGTGACGTTGATAATGTTGAATCGTTGTTGTTCGTTTCGATGTCAATCTCGTCTTCGCTCTCTCCTGTTTCTAAAAGTTATCATGTTTTATTGCAGCCTTCATGGATGATTTATTTTACATTTATGTGATTATTTTTACGTGCTTATTACATAGGTAATTATTTTTATTCTTGTAAGCTTTTTTACTATCATTTTTCCTAAAAAAATATAAATTTCTTGGACATTAACAAGCTGAGTTTCCGGTAATAATTGCAAATATTGTCAACTTATTAATTACGTTACATAGAGTTGTGACCAACTCTAACGTAACACTAGAAAACACCGCTTAGTAAAAGATTCTAAAGAATTTATTGAAATGGACGATGTTTTGGCCATTGTCCATAATATTTATGATTGTCAATTATTGTTTAGTCAGTAGGTAACATTTTGATTTAAAATCATTTTTATGCTTGTAGAATTGGTGAAAAGACGAAATCACGCACGTATGTGATGCCAACGAATTTAAAGACATAAACAAGAATTGGGAATAGTGAATGTGTATTTCTATTCTACTTGCGCATCTTTTATGAAAATTATAACAAATTTAATGTATGTACGTTTTTAATAATCTTCCACTTTTCCGGATACACAGTTCTCTATTTTGAAATTATCTGAGAAGCTTCATTCTTTGTTTTCAATTACATGTATTGCTTGCATACGTAGAATACATTGTTATTTTAAAACAGTACGTTTTACAGACCTATTGAAAGTTTCATGATTACAGTTTTCCACTCATTCCATCTTTCTCTTTATGACTTTATTACTTTTACTTTCAATTTACAAACTTTTTCACTTACCTGAGAGTTTTGAGCATGGAATTACAAAATATGGCTCAATAATTATTGTAGGTAAATTTCCATTACTTTGCATATAAAGATGTGCAAAGTTAGTTACAATGTTCTTGTAATGATAAAACGCAATTTATAAAACTTAAAAATGCATACTAATAAAAAAATTACACTTCTTTGTAGTTATTACAGATGATACAATATTTCAAGCATGTAGGCTCGTTTTTTATTAATAACTATTTCTTGAAACGTATATGCTTATGAGTTTAAGATAAGTCAACTCTTCAAATGTATTGCTTTCCTCGTGATTTACCTATGTTTCAGGTTTTTCATGTTGAACAAATTCGTAAGTTATCTTTTTATATTTTTCGTCTATTTCATATCTCTATCTGAGCTATCCCATAGTCTCATCCTCCTTCACATACCACTCTTTGTCTCATCTCTTCTTATTTTATTTCATTTCCTCCTTCTCTCTATGTCCTGTCCCTCCATCTCTCATTTTTATCTCCCTCTCTCTAGTCGATTTCTCTCACTTTTCCCTGCCCATGTCTCTCTTTTAGCTTTTCGCCTCGTACTCCCTCGCTTCCATACATTTTCTACCTCATTCTCTCCAGACTCCCGTTGAATGAATATACGACAATACTCCCGCGACTGCCCCAAACCCATTTCAAGCGATTGTCATCCTTTTGGCCGTGTGCCTACGACACGCTCTCAGTCTCCCATTGAAATTAACCCCTGCGCGTCCCCTTTCATCCCCACACATCGCGCTCCATTCAACCCGGCGTCCATCTCCATCGCATCGCTCGTCTTCAATTTCTACAATGAAGTGGAAACAAATCCAAGCCAAGAACGCATAGTAGATAAACAATTCTGCTTATACGGTTACATAACTTTAACAAGAAATATAATACTATTCAACTTAGGCCACTTCATTAATAGCTTATCGTAATATTTTAAGGACTGCATTTAACATCACGTTTTCGTCCTCGTTTAAAAACTTATGAGACAAATAAAAGGATAATTTAACTTAATATTCAGTATCGTAATTGTTAATAATTTTTACAGTGGAAACCTTGAAAGTCTTGCCTTCTCTTCTTGGGTAACTGGACGTGAATAATGTCTTGAATACGTGAATGTGCAAGTCTTTAAAAAATTCGAAATGAGATCAGTATCATTGTTACTAAATCCTATGGCATTACCCAGTTCATTTTCATCACATAATATCCTGAAAACGTCTCTTTCATGGCAGAGGCAAACATTCCCCCACTACGAAATGACATTCGCAGATGGCGTGTTGTGTCCATGAGCTCCGTAGCGCGAGTCTAATAAAGCGGCCAGGGGCTGTTCATTCCCTCACCCTCTACGCGGCTTTTCACTTCGCATCCTTTTCAGCGCTTGGTCCATCCGGGGCTCTCCGCTTGCGCTATCCCGCTCGCCCTGGATTCTCAACCCCGCTACTTGGGTTCCAGTGGAATTGGCCGACGAAACAAACTCACCCACTCACCCGCCAAACCACCCATCTGGAGGCTCACACACCAGCTCAGCCATCCCTCCATTCCACCGCCCCGACATCCTACCATTACTTAGTAGTATTTTCCCGCAATTCTGCCATTTCGACAGCCCACCTCCCATCCCGCCAACCCTTCAACCCATCCTTTCTTCTCATCAATTCTCCATCCCGTTATCCCTCCATTCCGCATTTCTGATAATCCGAAATTATGGAATTTCATCATCCGTTCAACCATCCAACCGGCCTTCCCCATCCCTTCGCCACTAATTTACCACTCTTGCTCTCCACCATTGCTTCCTCTCGCTATTTCTCCCTATCCTATCATCCTATCCCTCCATTTCGCATTTCTGCTATACCACAGTTCTGCTATTCCGTCATCCCCTCCATTCCGGCATTCCTCCACAAATCCATCCTACCGCACCGCCATCTCCACCAACTCGCCATTTCACCATTCAGCGTTTTCCATAATGCCTGTCTCTATACTTTCCTTCGTTCCATTCGCTATCCTAGTCCATTACCAACCAACTACCAACGCTAGGTGCATCATTACAAGCCGAAAACTGTTCATCAATTCGTCATCCCCATTACGCATTACCCATCCCCATTACCCATTCCACTCATCAACCAGGCCGACAGCCCGCACACAAATTCACTTAGAGTCTTCTCAGCCGATCAACGTTTCACACTGCATCTTCCTTTCCTTGCTCTACTCGACTGCACCTGCCCCACCGTCCACCATCTCCGCGTCACATAACCTGCATGCCATATTCACCTCTGCTATTGTCTCGAATATTCCGCCCCGCCCCAGTACATCGCCTCTCCACTTTCTGCCGTCCTTCCCATATCCTAACGGGTCGCTCTGCCTTCACAAACCCCTCACTGCCGAGGCTTCAGGTCGCCCCTACCCATGCACTTTCTCCCGGCACCCCACCCCTCCCCACCCCTCCTCCTTCCCCTCCCCCTCCCCGCGCGCAGTCACTCTCGCCCCGCCGCCCCCGCCGCCGCAGCGGCGAGCGGAGGAAATGTGCGGCGTCGCCAGCAGATTGCGCCGCTGATTGTGCCTACAGTTGCCCCCACCCCAACTTCGCCCCCGCCCCCGCCACTAGCCCCGTGGACGTTTGGCCCACGGCGCGACCTCTGGCGGCCACGCGCAGTTGTCGCACCCCCTTCCACCTCACTCCCGTTCTCGCTAAATTCGGAGAACTAGCCTTTGAATGCAGACGAATGGAGAGTGTTTTGCCGGCGAAACAAAATTGTTCGATAAATTAGCTATCATACGTAAAGGTGAGCGGCATGAGTCAATTAACAGAAATGTGTGTTACAGTGTAAGCATCTGTAGTGTATTTAAATTAACAGAAGCTCTCATATTTCCTAGTCGTCTCACTACAGTCAAGATCTTGGTTTGTTAATCACATTTTGTTTCCTAGTACTGAGATTACTGGTGGTAAAAGAAATAAATTTCTGACCACTTTGTACTGCTGCTTTTAAGAAAGAGGAAATACTTTTGAAATCAATTCTACCTTGATATTTACTTCTGCGGATGAAACGCCGGCAAAGTTAATTAACAGTTTTTCATATTTCATATTCAAACGTCATAAAATCTGGATAATATTTATTGGCCGACACATTTACAGGTTATTTTATTAAAACAAGTCTCGAGTTTGATATCTGGTGCGACACTTTTCTCAGTAATTTTGCATACGTTTTTTAACCATGTTTCTGAATGAGTTTTGCCTTCCTTTGGGAAATTAAATTCTCAGAATGCTTAATTTGAATTCCCTTCATTTCGCTACCGCATTTTGCTCATGATCCTCTTGTCACAGCCTCTGTAAACAGCCGCAAGGAATCTTTAAATAACCACATTCAGTAGAACGTTCACAGATGCGTCAGCTGTGACTCCATGACATTTGTTCACATTCCATTATACTTCTTCGTCACGAGCAATCATGGAAAAATATAATTGACTTGCATGTTAACTATACACTTCGTATCAGAAATATTTCGTTCAATATTCCAGATCCTAGAGTTCATAAAAATAACGCAGAAAATTTTAAATGAGATCTGACTGCAAGAGAACCGAATTTTTCTCTAATTTTTTTTCTACTTGAACCATGGTTTGTAATATTTCCCCGATACTTTTCCGCAGGCTACCGTTGAAGTGTGTACTTTTATAATATGGTCGTTGTAAACAGGCCGAAAATGACGCTGACACGGATAAAAGCTGTCAATATGTTAAAAAGGTTTTATTGTTAGTAAATGTTGCTGACAACTACCGCGTTCAGTTTCAGATTACGCAAGAGCAGTCTAGCTCTATGAATTCAATGGATGAATATCATTCTTTATTTTCATTTATTTATTTATACAAAAATAGTTAAACAACCATTAATTTGAAAACGTTTTGATGATTCCATCAAAACAGTGTTTTAAAAACTCGACCCATCTCGTTCAGAATATTTTCTTGTGTCATGAAAATAGTTTACTCATCATCCTAAAGTTGCTTCTTCGATTACGAAATATACACATATATTTTACATATTCTCCTGTGACTTCACTCAATGATTCCAAACCATTGCTCAACTTTTCGATTTTTTCTTTCAAAACGGTGTGGCCACGTACCAAGTGGTGGGGCGGATTTTAATATAATATACATCTTTCAGTCCAGAAGGCACAACTATTGATTTTTCATTCCAAAATAATTCCCCCCAACTACAGTACCTTATTTACTTATTATCTTGTAACATGAATTCCAGTATTTTAGAAACTTCTCTTGTTCTACATTTTTTACTTTAGTTTTTATTGTCGTATGGTAAAATATATCCATTTGCATACTTACAAATATATTTATTTATGTTTCTTATTATTTGTTGGCAGTCATTCGCTAACGAATAATTGTAGTTTTCATGCAATCACACTGTCAGATGGATGGTGACCTCCCTAACGAGAATCGTGGTTGGCTGAGACGTTTAGTTAGCGAAACACCAGGTTCAAAACTTCAGAACGTTTAATGATTAAGAATATTCTGGTATACAACGTTTAGGGTAAGGTTTCACCTCATCTTCTGGTCGCCTAAAATGACATTAAATTACAGAAAAATGTCTACTTATAAAGTTACAAGATTTTAAAATTAGATTAAAACTGACCGAATTGAATTTTTTGCAATAATAACGAGTTGGCAAGGGAAAATTACTGACGCAAGTGTACAAGCGTTCTGTGACGTCGCCTTCGTACGCTAAAGGGCATTGTTGAATCTATCTGGTAGCATATTTACAACTGTTCTTTTTTTTCTCTAGGACTTTTAGCCAACCCACACCCGGTTACTCTTCACGTCCCGATGGGACGCGTCTTCGACCATACACTAGACGCGAACACACTTGCGGGCTCCCTTGAGCTTGCCAGCTGATCGGGTCAGCAGAACGCGAGGCCCTCCTCAACTACACATTCATGAGACAGACAAGGGGCAAACAACCATGCCCAAGGCGGAACTCGACCGGCGACCCTTCGTACCAAAGCGTTAAGTCGGTACATGCTCTTAGCCACCTTCATCAGCCAGGTCAGCCCCTGTAACTTTTAATGCCAAACTATATTTTCTAAATTGTACTGCTAGAGCGCTCCTACGCGCTCCTACGCTCCATTAGTATATGAACAATTTTTTCTATCACATTTAGGTTAACTGTCTTAGCTGCAGATGCCCTGCTGTTTTTGCTGCACATACATCTTGGAGAGGATAACTGTCTTAGCTGCAATTTCGGTTCGCGCCAACTATCGTCTTGTTTACAACGACCTCGCCTTTTGGTAGAAGTTATAGAAGAAAATTAGAACTGTGTCGTATCATGAATGTGCTGTTTCGAATAAATCATCATCTAGGTTTAAAAAAATTAAAAACCTATTTGTATTTCGCATAGCGTAGTTCTATTGAGGGTACACAAGTACAATTTACAAATGTATGCAAAGTAAATAAATGTACGTTGACCATCAATGTGTGTCATCAAAGGAGAACCAGCTGCGATGTCTCAGAAGAGCACTGTTGGCTCTACATCATCGTTAACCTTGAGATCTTGGGGTTCCAGTTCAGACGGTGGAGAATTTTTGCGTCGATGTAGATCGCTGGTAGGAATTCAACCAGTGTCTGGAGGATACTTCTAGTAACCAGATGCTCTGATTGGTTCTGTCAATACCAGGTGAATGATGGAGTAGAGCTTTTACAAACGAGACTCCGATCGAACGCTATTTTTTTCATTCTTGTCTCTCCTCTCCCTTTACGTATCACTTACAGCTACGTGCATTACACTACCGCCACATCCTGAGATATTGGACAGTCGCTTAGAGCTTGTCTCAGCTGCAGTGGTGCCTTTCTGGGGGAGAGGTACCTGGATGAGGGGATAATTCCGTAGACAGACGTGCCGTTGGTTCCGAATATCACTAGCGGGTAATGAGTGCCATCATCTTCTGGGATATAATATATTCAGTGGCTTCAGCGGTTAGTGCAACGGACTGTCATATACAAGCTCTCGGGCTCAAATGCAATTGAAGATGTGGAATTTTAACGGCGAAAAATTCCTTTGTATGCGTCCTTCGGAGGGTAAGTAAAGCGGGCAGTGTAATGCTATAGATTTACTGAATGTAAAAGATCCCAAAGCCTAAAAGGAGCATCTATATTCAAATCATATGTCTCGTCTTCCAAGTGATACTTTTGTTTGCTTTGCTTCGTTTGCTTCAAAAGGAGCATCGCGAACTTTGCATGGTCAGACCAAAGAACAGAGCTTATGGTCTTATACACGACACTCAGAATAAGGCATCATTGAATTCCGTTGACTATACTTACGGGACTAATGATCTAAATAGTTTACGCCTTAGGAATCAATACTCACTCACTCGAAGTTGAAATCGTAATCATCTAGGAGCTTTATTGGCTTCGAGTATGGTTTGCTCTACGTACGTAGAGGCTAGTATGGTACTACCCGAACAACAGGGTATCGCACTCAGCCTCCGCCAGGGAGCACTGCACGCGTCGCAGTTCGCTTCGCCTCCCGCCGACACCAGCTAATCCTCGCGGCGGGAGCTGCGACAAGCCACCCCGGGCGGCGCGGCGCGGGCAGGGAGGGGCAAAGCACGAGGAGCTAGTGGAGGTTCAGGAGAGGGAGGAGTGTGAAGAGAAGTGCAGTGACCTGCTTAGAGGTGATGGCTGAAGACAATAGAATTTTCATGCTCTATCATGTTCTAAAATATGTTAGCAATCATGCGCTTTTCAATAGTCAGTCATGCTATCAAGGATAAAAAAGAAAGAAATGTGCAATATGATTTCTTTACATTTTTTTACTTTGTGTAGCAGTGGCCAATTACAACTTGTTTTCAAAGTTCTTCAGTTACATTTATCCATTTTTTCTAAAAAAATGTTTTTATTGCCGAAGATTACATTTTTAGTTCTAAAAAGTAGCACTAGCAGCATACTTTAAAAAACTTACTATTCTATCACTTCACTCTTCATCAAAATCCAGAACAATATTTATTTTTCTGCATTTGATCTCGTCTCCTCAAACTCCTTTTTAATGCTAATGAAACAAGGAAGGTCGTCACAGGCATTCCACTCCTTTTAACCGGTTCCTGTTGCATGAGAACTTTGCAGACCTTCTCGCGGCAACATGGACCCAGCTTATGCACGTACTACCGAACTGTGGTCGGCTGCCCAATAGGCCAGCTTGCAGCCGCCCGCCAAGTCAGTTTCCCACCACATTGCGACCACACATTGATCAGTTACCATTATGTACGAAGATAATATTTTGAAAGGATATTTCACCTCACAAAAAGAAAGTCAGCTTGTAGATGCTTTCCTTCCGAACTTTCGACAATTTTGGAATGCATTAAAAAATAAAACGACGGGCAACGGCATCTGTGCAATGTCATATTTTAAGACTTGAAGTTGAATCACCAGACTGTTGTCCGTGGAATGTCCTTGATGTCCCTCTTATCGCGTTCTTGCCTATCATTACAATAAATTAAAAATATTCCGGAATGTCCTCAACTATTTGGAATTGGACTTGATTTGATAGTTTCCATAAAATCACTACGCGGTTGCGACTTTCCCTAGCAGTGCTTCGTATTAAACAACTACGCGTGACCGTCTATCTTCAGCTACTTATCGAAAATTCCTCCCATCTACGAAGCTATCCTAATATACATCCCCTCTAAAAACGGGGTCTATTTGAATTCAAAACTACATTTCCAACTACAGTAATAAAAATTACAATTATAATTCAATACTTATATTTTTACAAAACCAAGCTATCAGACTAATCTTAAGTTCCCGTCTCACTATCATTTAAATAATACCCCAGCCTATGTTGAAAAACTATTCGCACCTCTACAATTACTTACGGGCGTACGCTTCAATATCGTTTTAGAGAGTGATTCCTTGCACCCTCCCACAAGATGACGGCTTTCAATGTCCTCTCCACATCATTTGCATGTAATGGCCGTGTTTCCCCATCTGAACAGCTCTATGACACTAAACAATACACTTGTTTATTGGTTGCCCTAATAACGTATATTTTTTTATTTGCGAGGTTGCTTACAATTCCATCTTCACTAACGCTGGATGCCGATTTTAGCATTCAAATTAAACCCGAGATTCGTGGCTAATCACAGAAGTTTGAAATTATAGAATTACTTATCATTATTGGGCGATATTTATTGCTGTATGGAACCCAGTTTTGAACTGTCTAATTTGTGTTGATATATATAAGTATATATATATATATACTTATATATATATATATATATATATATATATATATAAAAGTATATATATATATATATATATATATATATATAAGTATAAACATACATAAAAGTATTAACATGCCAAACGTTGACTGGTGCCAATTTAAAACAAGCCCCGTCTTTCTATTTAAAATCAATTCTCACTTGGAGCGACATATTGAAACATAATTATTACTGATAAATGTGATTTGGGCGCCAGGAAAAGGTTACACTTAAAACCTAATGATTCCTACATAATTTAAATATCTCTCATTCCAAAGTTATGTTGTGCTAGCTCATTTAATTGGAGTTCGAAGTTCATAATTGTTACTTCTGTTACTGCAACCAATTATTCAATCTGTCATCCAAACGGAGTGGCGAGGAATCTGAAAATCTTATTAAAATGCTGGATTGCGTGTAACGAACCACGATAATCAGCTTTCTTTCAACTTAACAAATTAGAATTTATTATAATGATAATCAAAAATGAATTAATCTTTGGTCATGACCAGTTTTCTCTATATTACAGTAGTTTTAAAACCTTTTTTATTCATTCGTGTGTCTTCGCTCGCTCTTCACTTCTTCGTTCGATGGCGTCCCGTAGAACCTTCTCCGTCTACGCAGCAGAATCTTGCTTCTGGATAAAGTCCTCGCCTAACGTCCGTGATCTGGTTCCAAATTCTCCCGGCGATACTATTATAATCTCTGACTTCCCTCACTTGCGTCTCGGGTGGACGCCTAGACACGTATTTACTTCCTACAAGAATGCTCTATCCTAATATAAGAAACGATAGTTAATTACAGTCTTTCCTCGATCGGAAGCATCCGAATTTTATATATTTTCTTTTGTCTCTCAAAACCATGCTTATCCCACCTTTGCTCTGTCATTTCAACCTAACGAAAAACGATCCTCAACGCCGGTTGTTTATTTGTCACCTAGCGACACCCTCACGATCGTCTATTGACATCCCTATATTCTATGTCATATAAAATGACATTTCCGTAATAAAAATGGTTAAACATATTACACATATAACACATATTAAAGAATTAGTTTTCGCGCCTTAAGTGTTGTGGTTGGTAATGAGTTATAGAACTGATGGCAGAGTTGCGTTAATATGGTCAGAAATTGGTGTGTTATAATATTACGTACCTTTTTTAGTTCTATGAGAATGTACTACGTGCCTTCGTAACACCACTAGTTTTAATCTGTTTTGATTACACTCACGCCCTGGGAATTTTGTACCTCTTCACGTAAACATTTTCAGTAATGTACCATTAACATTAGGTTCTATATTTATTTTAAATAAACAAATAAACATTTAAAAAAATTAATCAACCTTTTCACTTCGCTTTACTTTCATATTTAAAACGTAAATATTTAATGTCGGCGTATATAATTTAGTCCTGCGAAAGTTAAAGACTGTGATGTTCAGTACATAGATACATATTGCTATTCTTCATACCTTGACAGACGCAAATTTAACTTTTTTTCTTTTCTTTTAATTTTTGAGGGTAAATTCGGGTTTATCAAAATTAAAAACATTGACTAGTGGGAAGATCAATAAACTGCAGTGCAATATTACAGAGATTTCTGATCTCATTGTAAATAATAAAAAAGCAGTTTCAATGAAAAATAATATTTTGTTCCACGAAGAGAATTCGTTGGTGTGCGTTGTTAATTTTAATATCAATTCATACATATGAATTTGTATGCATGATGAGGGAAGAATAATTTAAAATTCATTACGTCCATTGTTTTTACTCTATATTTCTCACAGAATGATTCATAGAATCAAAATTTTTAACCCATTGGTTCAAATGAAGACATAACTTTGCAAAAGTATAATTACGTTAGTTTTTTCAGTAAAAAATGGAAAAATTGAAAAACTATATTGCCAATTATAAGATTTTGTAATGCATTCTCGTTTAATTTCTATTATTAGCATATAATGAATTGCTTAGTGAAAGAAATTCATTCAGATTTAGCTTTAGAAAACAAACAAGAATGCAGAGATACTTTTTAAAGCTACGTAAGGACTTCTGGCATATTTGGTGCGTTAACTGTCTTCAACAAAATTCGGTAATGAAATGTGACATGTTGCGAGGAAGTTGCATGTTTTTGTTGAAAGCAACGTTGGAAGCCTCGCAGGAAATTGTGATTTATGAAACACGTGCGCGTGTATGTGTTTTTATCCGTAATTTCTGCTCTTGACGTCTGGCATTTCATTGTACGTCCACCGGAGTGCCAGTTCTATTCATTAGACTCTGGGAGGGCATGGTGGAGAAAATATACTATTTCTCTTCCATGTTACTTTAATCATTAGGTTTTATTATCAGTAAACTTGAACGTTCGTATTAAATGTCACTCATGAAAGTGTCCAATTTATTTCAATTTGTCTTCAAATAACATTTTTTTTCGTATTTTTCACACATATTTTACTATGAATATTCAGTTTTTTCCCTTGAATTAACTTTTTGTACAATTACAAAGACAGTTATAATGAGGATGGACTAATTAAAAAAATCGGGAAATAGTATAATAAAAGTCGAATCGGAAAAAGTAACTAATGTGCTTCAACAGCACATAATTTCTTGCAGTAATAGGAACACTTCTGTGAAAGAAAATTCGTAGAAATTTGTAAATTATACGCTCTTATTTCCAAATTCTTTAAAATAAATATGTATTTATTACAGAAACAAAAATGTATTCTTTAGTGAGTCCTTTTTTTACTCCACAGTGTCTTAAAATGGGGATTATCATTAACGACAATAACCAGTATGGTTACTTTTGGTAGATCTTTCCTAAACCCTTTCTCAGAAACGAAACACTTTGTAATTTGTTTTATAAGCAACACTGCTCATGTCGTGGTTACAACGAACTAAAAACGACGACACATTCAATTGTCAGAAAGTAATGTGCTTTACCAAAATTTGTATAAGAATGACTAACAAAATTTGTATAAGAATTAACTCTTAATTTTTTCCACTCTATTAACACAGAAAGCTTCACTAATTATTCGCGAATACATTTTTGGCTACAGCTGCGCGGTTCGTGCACGGAAAAAATAGCATTGTAAGACATTTTTCTTGGGAGTAGTGCTCTCCAAATGAATGGTCCGTTGCCGTGCAAAAATGCGAGACTTTATCTCACGCAAGCAGTCACCATTCACTCTCGGCTTAATATGGCTCTGGAGGTAAAGAAATTCATGACCCAGACTAATCCTCGTCTAATTATAGTATTACTGTCGAGATGCCGACGCAAGACCATCGTTTAACACGTGCCCTAGAAAAGCACGACGTTGCATCTTAGTAGTTTGAAGAATATTTTCTGACACAATTTCAAACACAATCTCCTTTGTTTACTCTGGGCTATGTAATACTTCTGGTTTCGGCTCTTTATAGACTTTCGGAATTCACTCTGGTTACAAAAATTCAACATTTTGGTTAATTTAATAGATTTTAAGGTTTAGACAAAAAGTAATAAGTGAAGCACTGTGTCATCTCAATAGAAAAGTTCACCACCTTAATGATTTAAATAAAATTGAAAGTGTTTATCGTTGATTGTGTTAAGTGTATCAGGAATGTAAACAACTTACTAGTTCAATGGCATGAATTGAAACGTGAGTAACTATTAGGGGCATGAAGGTCTCTTGTATGATCATTATGTTGACAGTAAAATGATTAGAATTTGCATTCACACAAGCTTTTGAGTTCAGTTATTGGTTGTTTTAATCAGACATGTAAAGCGCAAAACATCACAGTCTTTCGAAAACAGGTAAAGACTTACTGAAACACTTTTTAATGTGTATACATCATTACAGACTGGAAAACGACAGTATTAATCGTTGCATTCAATTATTCCGTTTAAATACGAAAAATACCAAATATACAACTTAAAACATTTTAACTATACTTCTATCTGTAATAAATATTGTAAACATAATAACGCTTCCCACCTCAATCAGGATGGACCCCTTGTTTTCCTTTAGGCATTCAAATGTAGCTTTCATCCTCCATTCAATATTCAAACTATTCTAACTGAAATTAAAAAAATAAAGTCTAATCATTCCTTTCGTCCTCATTTTAGCTTCCTTTTCCCCCCATTAGCGGTTTATTTATCCTCAGTTAAAGATGCTCGCGTACCAGCAGTGCCAGTGGCAATCGGAAATCGGGCTTGAAAACCTTCTTGGATGGAGTCGAATGAAACCTTCTCAGTCATTACGCCTCACTCTCTCTCCTTCATCTCCGGTGTGAAGATAGACGGGGCGAGCGGCAATCTTTTACAGGCCATAAAACAGCCGTTTCTCTTCTGCCGTCATCTCGGGAGCCGCATTGTCTTCCTTAGGAAGGGTTCGGGCTGCCCCTGTGCACGGTGGCTTGACGGAGGTCTCTTTCGCAAAGCATTAGCCCAAGCCAATTTTCATAATTTTAAAGGCTTGCATTACGCCCAGAAATAGTATAATGGCATGCAGCTAAGGACGAGCAACCGTT
Source organism: Teleogryllus occipitalis (assembly GCA_011170035.1). Taxonomy (NCBI): domain Eukaryota; kingdom Metazoa; phylum Arthropoda; class Insecta; order Orthoptera; family Gryllidae; genus Teleogryllus; species Teleogryllus occipitalis. Next base: position 98,638 of record BLKR01003341.1, read on the forward strand.
TTACTGCCTACTTTACATTACTGCGAGTGCTTTACAGGTTACAAGCAAAGAAAGGTTAATTCCAAAATAAGCTTTGAAAGTGACGCAAATTCGTTTTAGAGAGAACTAAAGATTGATGACCTAAGAGCAGTCTTTATATACAGAAATGTATTGCGAGAAGAATTCCAAAAACTCTTTGCGGGTTGCTAATATATAAAATTATTTGTCAGAAAATATAAATAATAAAATTAATTCTTCCAGAGGTTGCTACAACCTTTTAGATTATTGTATAATTAAAATAACATTAATTTAACATAACTTATAAATGAATTGAAGCTTGTGTAGTACATACTTTAGTAATAGTGAGTTATTGGAAGAGCTTCTAAACATTCTTTCTCAAATGGTAATGATTTAAATCAGTCCTTTAGCATAGCTTTTGACAAAATATAAAATTTCTCTGTTTACTGGACAAAATGTGGTAAATCCTCAATTTAGGAGTGCACGGGTTCTTTGGATAACTGACTCAGTTCAATAGAGAGGAATCGATTCCATGAACTGAATCCTCCTTTATACGTACTTGTCGCGTCTAGTAAAGTTCATTATGTTCATAATTTAAAAAAACATGTATTTTTTAAACAGAGAACTCGCATTTAACAATGCGAAACTAAACACGAACACCAACACAATTTATTTAAACTTTTATACCTGTTAGTAAACTGTATCTTAGCACCTATGCAAGAAAACGTTATCCATCGTATTTTCTTTACAGAGAAGATTTTCACGCTGTATTTAAACGCTTACTGACTAAATCTCTTTCCGAAACATTTGGAGAAACATTTTAAACAACGCCACCCACCAAAATTTTGTTTTGCGTAGATAACGATGGCAACGCAAAGAGGCGAGTAATCGCCTTTGTCGCACGTGCTAGTTTCCATCGAACACAGTCGGAACGGGAGCTGCAACAGCGAATTCGCGTCAGTACGACCAGAAAAGCACACAGCATATTTTCAGGACCTAGATCGAATAGGATTTTGAGTGACAAGCATTTTGTGCACAGTAAACTATTTGCTCCTCGCTGAGCTCCTTTGATTATGGAATGTACAAAATGAAAATTGTAAATTTTCATTAATTTAATAAAAAAATGTTTTGTTTCTGAAGTCTGTCAATAAAAGTAATGATGTATAAAAGTGTTTATACAACTGAAATTAATTACTTTCAAACCGCTCGAGCCTCAAAGTGTTGCTAAATTGATGCCTCAAAAAATTGCTAAATTCATATATTGAAATGATACATACAGTAAAACCTGTGTCGCCATTGTTTTCCGCAAAAATTGGTCGTTTCGAGGTGACCGTAACCGGCCTCATCCCGTACACACGAGATTCCTTCATAAAAATCATGAGCTGGAAGGGTTCCTAAAAATGTAAAAGTTTGAAGATTCCTGTTCTAGGAGATACGTAATGTTAGAGTTCACTCTCTAATGAACTGACGATTCGTCCTGTCATAGAAAGAAAATCAGTCAACTGAAATATCCAATACTCTACCGATTCCTTCAGTGTGAACGGTTCCAAATCTTAAATACATCAAGACGTTGTGACCGCCTTTTATCTTCTAATATATTATACGATCTAGACAGCAAGCCACAGGGGTAGACCACCGTTTAAAATGGGACACGTTTTAACACGTTCCTTCTGAAAAACAAAAACAAAATTGTTCCAAGAATAATGGCTGTTAGTGAGGAGACCGTAATACACGGTATTCGCAATACATAGAATTGAAAATATTATTTAAAGAACATGAAATTAATTGGTGGATAATACAGATCACGCAAACAAATATTTAGATAAGAAATCTTTGTAACAAGATTCTCCATCGAGTAATTTCTACACTTAAACAATTACAATGGTTCACTTATATAGCAGAAATATTACGAACAGAAAATTATATATTTGCTGCTACTCTCATAAAGGAATTAACGAAAGTGACGAAAATGCTAAAACATACACCTTGAATTCATGAACTGTAACGAATACGTGTTTTTAGAGGAAAGAATTGTGGAGGTTTGAAAACAAAGTACTAAATGGAAAGCAATAAGCATACAACATTTTAATATTTCATCAGAATTTTCCATAATCATCTCAAGTAAATGAAGCACAAACCCTGCCCGTTAAAAACTGTACGTCTCTATTTGGAAAAGAATTGCAGCCCAGTTTCGCTTTCTTCATTTAACCGTTGTCTATTGGCAGCAAATATGCTAAATGTTATAAATCTTAAAATAATAGGCAGCACTAATATTGGTTTGATAGGCACAACTCAAACTAATGTTTTCATAAGGTGGATTGCTTACGGAATTATATGTACAGTAAATCTTCGTTTGCATGAAGTCTCTTAACAGAAAGTTCGCCGTAATACGAACAAATCTTGAATAGAAATAGTAGTACGGATATATTTAATAATCAGATAACACGAATTTTTTAACACTAACTTCGATTATGTATATCCCTTAGAATTCGCGTAAATGAAGGTTGACTGTACAATTGTTAAAACTGAATTCTTAATGAGGAGCTCCTTAAACTACGAGTACGAAATAAAATTTTCAGTAATTTATTTTCAGTAGTTTTTAAAACTTTATTTCGCAAACGCTCAAAAAGTACGTTTACGGAATAAAGCTTTCAGTAAACGTATTTTTACAACGGCCTCTGAAAGCTTTTCAAAAATAAATCTCACCTACCTCGTGAGAGCATCAACAGCATGCCGCTCAAATACAAAGCACTGTGTGGGGGCGGAATGCAATAATACATCTCTCCCCCTCGCGCAATGTCCCGCACGCAAATTTCAGCACTGCCATCCGCGGTGGAGCCGTGGCCTAAGGATAACGACGTCAGCGCTAAGTGGCGAGCAACCGCTTTCGTCACACATGCAAGCGTGCAGCCGGCTGCCGCATGCAGGATTCACAGCTGCGGCGGCGGCGGCGGGGGTGGGCGAGAGCGCTGTCTGCGGGCGCTGCCCACAACCAGAGGCTCAGCTCGTGACCCACGGCGAGCCACCGTCCGCGACTGCCCCTTGCGTTTGACAGCGGAAGCCAAGGGATGGATGAACACGTGCGGCAAACGGTATCTGGCCCACGTTCTGTGATTACGAACGTGTTCAGAATAATTAAAGTCGATAAGGTCTCATTATTGGTGTAATGAAGGTCATGACAATCATTTGATGATTCTGCAACTAAAACCAATTATTTTTATGTTATATGTTTTTGTTTGTATATACGTTGTTATATACCGATTTTTTTATGTTTATATTTCAAGGCAAATGAGATATTTTGTTGGGCGAAAAGCGAAATAATCCAAAAACCTTCAGGTAAAGCAAAAATAAATCATTCAGAAGTATTGGCACAAAAACCCTTGGGAAATGCAAAAGAGATGGTTTACTAAAGTATTTTCTGACTTCTTACTTTTTGCTGAGAAGTGTGATAAATCTGGTAGAAAAATGTTATCTTTGATGTTTGGAAATGTTAAAAAATATCTAAATTCTCTAACGTTTGTCCGATTCTAACCCTGGAATCTAGACCATGCAACAGTCTACTGGCTGCCTAGAGGAATACGAGTTGTACTCGCAGTTGACCATGAGTTGAGTGATGGAGGGTAGATGTATAAGAGGTTCTAACCAGTGATACACTTAACTTTTTATTTGCATTTATTGCCACTTGTATTTAAAGGAATCTGGTGCTCACGTAGAAAAAAAGCGTCCTAACTTGGGATTATGGACCCCCCCCCTTCCAACCTGCATTCCAACAAGCATGAACTTAGAAAACGTCTGTAAGGACTGCAATTCAATTTCCCATAATTGTAGTGGCGTTTTCCTTGTAAATATTCAAAAACCACAGAACTAAAAAATTGTCTCGAAAATAACTAAAAATTTCGTAAAATCTTCAACATCAAAGACTAATTTCAGCAAATTTCCAAAACATTTAAACTTTTTAATGAAGCACTTTTATAAATATCCTATTATATCAATAGCTTTTTTACACATTTAGTCTCTTAATTAGTAACTTTACAGCATTGGAAAATGTAGAAATATTTACGTTTTAGTTGGGAAAACTCTCTGTTCAGTTGGTCAATGTTGCGTTCAATGTCATGTTCAGTGCCACCAAAACATTTCGTTGAAGTTTGCACACTGAATATACCTTTATTATTCGAGGAAATTTGTTTCACGTTTGTTTATTTGTCATCACGAATAAAGATTTCATATAATAAATACGTACATTAATAACATCATTTCTCGCGTCTCGCAACGGAAGGGAATGGTCTCGCCGCATATCACCCGGAATTTCTCGTTCAGATTAGGGAAACCAGCAGTCGGCATGCGTCTTTAAAACTCTTAATTTCTCGAAAATTTGGTTGTGTAACATATGGCGATATGCCTATTTATGAACTCGTCTCTTCACGCTTGTTATGATGAGCTAAAAAATCTATAGGGTTCCATTTAAAAAATCGAAGTTGGGTCAATATCTCTGCAATAAAAAATGCAATATAATAATATTATATATATATATATATATATATATATATATATATATATATATATATATATATATATATAATCGGGTAACACAAATTTTTACAAAAATAACACCAATTATTTCAGTCTCTTGTAATTCGTGTAAACGAGGGTTTAACGTATTGTGGTTTAAGAATATGCTGCTAATAATATAACCAATAAAAACCGACCGAGTCACTTTAAAATGTGCTCTGACGGTACAACTCTATAATTCTCCCGGTGCGCAATTTGGTGTCGTAGTTTGAATGAGTGGGATTAGAAGGGTCGGCGATCACTCCTGCACGTTTGTGTAGGAAGTCGGTGCGTCGCCCACGCCCGGGATATTGTACGCTTCAAAACCCGAGATCTACGTAGGTTGAAAGATTAAATATCCCAGCTACGATGAGCATTAGGGACGTACAACGTTGGTGATTAGGCAAAGATGCAGAATGTGAATTGTAAATACCGGGAAAGGTGACTCGGGATATCAACTGATGCCACTGCAGTGCCCTGACTGGGAGGTCCTAGGTTTTAGTCTCGACGGGGGCAGAATTTTCGACAATAGCTGTAGAGTCCAATTCAGTCGCTGCCTTGAGGAGAATTCCAGCGGCTCTTCCTGCTCTTATCCATTTTCCATAGTTACTGGGATCAACACCAGGCGAATACCTGCGGCGTATCCTAAGAAACGGACCATAGACCGCGCGCGACCTTTCCTTCCACTTCCTTGTTCTATCGTGGCCGTCACTTACACATACTTACACTTACATGCGCTACATTACCGGGGACGGGAATAACCCCCGATAACCGACATGTAGATCGGCGCGGGATCTCGCCATCCTGCGGGGCAAAGATCATCACAACGATAAAGATGCAATACACTTACAGATCTTATGCTATGCTATGCTATGCTTATGCTATGCTTATGTTACAATGATCTTAGCAGCTGACGCACCCAATCAATCAATCAATTACGTTGTGGAGGTTAAATATCGGGTTCCATTAGAGTCAAGTGTCTATCCCTTACCAATATTTTTCAATTTTGTATGACTAGATTCAAATGGGAGTTTGTAAAGAAAATGATTAAAAATTGAAAAAGTTGAAAATTGGGCATTGAAAAGTTACCTATTTATAAAGAGGTATTCTAATCTCCCATTCAGTTCCATTTAGCGAATTTAGTTCTGCAGCCCAAGAATTTTAAGAATACTACGAAAATTGTCACTACCGCTGCTTTTACCCTATAATTTCTAGAAACTGTAACATTGATGTTCGCTTTCATCTACAACACAAGTGAATTTTTAATAGTTAAATATGAGGGCCGTTCGCAATGTCCGATCGAAAATTTTCTAACGAAGTGTTTCCAGCCAGGCAGCTTGCGTTTGCTGCAACATAACAGGCATTGGCATGGAGGAGGAAGATATGGACGCGACAGTCCTCGCCGATGATTCTGAATTGCCCGTCGCAATTTATGCCGTGCCCCACGATATGCGTCGGCATTAACAGTGACTCCTGGAGGCAGGACATCTTTATATAGTAAGCGAGGAATCTGCTCCCGTTCATCCGTCTGTCTATCACTCTCGGTTAGATTCCTTCCGGTCCACTACAAGGCAAATGAAGTGTTATTCGATATATCTTGATCTCTTGGTGGGGAACTGATAATGTATTTTGTGGATCCATCTGTAAGACTACAATAAATTTTTCTATGAGTGTAAACATGTAGTAGGCTAGTAAAACGCGCTTTATGTGACTTACGTCTCCTGCAGAGGTGATCAATAGTTAATTTGAATTCTCTCGACAAGACAAATCGATTGGCACAATTCTTAGCTGTTGACCTCTAGGATATTCTAGAAAACTTCTAGAAAACACGTGTTTGTGATGGTTTTGAAGTACGGAAGATTGTCGAATGTGGTATTAGAATCGTATAAAATATATTATCAAGTGAGAAAAACTCGAAAAGGGAAAGGAAGTTTTATGCATGAAGAAAATGATGTACATTAAAATGAAGACGAGCAAAATTGTATCGTACAATTAATAAGATCTTATAGTGATAATGAAGTCGGTCCTCATTCATCGATACCAAAACCAAGTATTGTCAGCAAATAACTAAACCTAATTTTGTAATGAAACAAAAAAGATAAATATTCTCACCAACTATTTTTCAAGTAACTTCCTCTGCCTGAAAATGAGTGAATAAGAAAATTACTACATGATTAAAATTTATATTGCTGCTTGCAAAGCATAAATAAAACTTATAACATAAAAAAATCCGCCACCCTAAGCGAGTCAATCAGTAGTAGAAGATTCTGAATACGTACTCATTAATCCAGCTTTGGTTCCTCCTAGTTATCACATTTTTAGTCTAATAAGAAAACCTTTTGAGAGGCAAAAGATTTCAGTTAAGAAGACCTCATAAAAGATGTTATTACTCTCTTCCACGAACTTCCGGCAGAGGTATACGAAACAAAATTACAAAAACACATTCCATCTTATGTATTTGTATTGAGCAATTCTATGTTCCGTAAAGGGCAATTGGCGTCGGCGCCGTTACATCCCGGGGTTTTTACTCGGTTACCCAACCAGGAAGCCGCGATGTCTCGAAATCGCTTAACTCTTCTAACTTCACGTAGTTAACGAATTCGGCTAGCGGCTCCGATTCCGCGATCGTTGCTTTTCAGTAGAACTATCCCAGAATTCGCCTGGATGACCGAGGGAAACCACGAAAACCCCAGTCAGGATCGCCAGCCCGGGGACTGAACCCGGGCCTCCTCAATGCGAAGTCAGCGAGCGACGCCTTGAGCCACTTCGCTCGGTTCCATGATATGACACTCTTTTACACATAAATTTACATGGCGACTATGTGGAAAAGTAATTCGTACGTATCTGAATGTACCAAATAAAAAAAACATCGACCAAACATTTTCATTACTGGGATTTAATTCCACAAGAGGTAGGGTATTCCGGAGGGTCTCGTTTCCGAGGGAACGTTGTCGGCTGACGAACGGCAGCGAGAGTGCGCCTGATGGCTCGCGTAGTGCGTCGTTACGCCCCTCGGGCTGCGTGCCGCTGCGCTGATCTCCCTCTCGGCCGCGCGCGTGCGCTGCGTGGGCCCCGATCCCCGCCGGAGGAGGCCGCCGCCGCAGCCGCTCCTTAGCGCGGGGCCGCCTCCGCCGGGGGCCTCTGGGAGCACGGCGAGGAGTGCCCCGAGCCCCGGCGCCTTGCCGCAATGCTCGAGGGCCCTCGGCGGCGGCGCTGGAGTGGGGGCGGGCGCCGTGCGGGCGGCGACGGAGGTAGTGGCGGGGCGAAATGGCGGGACTGGTACAGCGCGGAGGCGGTGGGGGTAGACACGGGGAAGAGGTAGTGACGGGAGTGGCCGGCACAGTGGGTATTTGGCGGCGGTGGTAATGCTGGAATGAGGGTGGCGGTAGCGGCGAGAGCATTGGTGGCGACAGAGGTAATGGCGGAGCGGGGATGACGGAACCGTATGACGGACGCGGGGGGGAGGGGTCGACATGGGGAAGAGGTAATGACGGGATCCGTGGGCACAGGGCACAGCGGGGATTTGGTGTGATGGCACTGGTAGAGAGAGGGGGGCGGCAGCGGCTGCGAACGCACTAGTGGCGACAGAGGTAGTGTCGGAGCGGGGATGGTGGGACCGGTACAGCGAAGGCGGCGGGGGTGACTAGGGGGTGTCGGCACTGTGGGTGGGGGTAGGCATGGGCCACAGCGAGAGACGGGGGCGTCAGACTCGACGCTGGCAGCGGGAATTTGGCAGAGGTAGCGGAGAACGAGGGTTGAGGACGACAGAGGCGACGGTGTTGACTAGGGCACTGGCAGTATTCACGGCGGAAGTTGACACTGGGCGGAAGTTGGAGCGGGGATTTGATGGTGGTGGCGGAGATGGCGGGAAGGGGACGACAGAGGCGGCGGTAACTGCTAGGGCGCTGTCGCCACTTGCGACGGGGGTGGGCACAGTTACCGAGGTGCGGACAGAGGAACAATACGAACGACCTTCTCAGCGGGGATGTCGGGGATGGGGATGTCGGGGATGGGGATGTCGGGGATGGGGATGTCGGGGATGGGGATGTCGGGGATGATGGCGATGTCGGGGATGGGGATGTCGGGGGGATGGGGATGTCGGGGATGGCGATGTCGGGGATGGGAATGTCGGGGATGGGAATGTCGGGGATGGGGATGTCGGGGATGGGGATGTCGGGGATGGGGATGTCGGGATGGGGATGTCGGGGATGGGGATGTCGGGGATGGGGATGTCGGGGATGGGGATGTTGGGGATGGGGATGTCGGGGATGGGGATGTCGGGGATGGAGATGTCGGGGATGGGGATGTCGGGGATGGGGATGTAGGTGGCGTGGAGAGAGGTGGCAGGGAGATGGCTACGACACGGGAGCGGGTCCTACGTGAGTGGTGGGGCTCTGACTAGCACCATCGCAGGTGGCAGGCACGACGCATCCGGTGAGAGGACTGTGGCGGTGGAGACGGAACGGGATCGGGGGCGGCGGCACCGTTGGCCCTGGCGTTGGAGGCGGGGCCTGCGGGCACGACGGCCACGGTGCTGGTGGCGGGGATTTGCCGGCGGCGGCGCAGGACGCTGCGTCAGCTGCAGCTGCGGTTCGCCCTCGTCTACAAGGCTCAGCTCCCGCTTCCGAGCTCAGCTCCCGCGCGCCCTATACCTTCTCCGCACTTGTACGCCGTGTACCGAGGGCGGAGGTCTCTCCAGAGTTTGCTGCTAGAGGATACGGAGCTTTGTACTTGAGTGTTTATGTGCGTGAGCGTGTGCGGGTGTATGTTCAAGGAGAGGATTTGCTTCGTGGTGAAAATTGTGTTACGTTCGTGTTTGTATATGTAATGTCGTCGCATTACGTTTCGAAAAGTCAATTTGTATTTTCAAGTCTGTGCGTTGTCGCATTTTTAATTTCTCATTTACTGCTATTACTAGGAATTATATAAAGAGTTCTGTAATGCTGCAGGAAATGTGCCGCTTTTCGACAATAAAATTCGATGGCTGGGTTCCCTATACCAGAAAAGAAAAGGTGTCTGAACCCTACACATAGGATATTACTTTCTCGTGTATGTAGTGTGGTCAAAACCCACGTGGTTAGGATCCATAATACCAAAAAAGCTTTTTTCTCATAGCACTAGCGCCTAAACTGCACACGTGATTTTCGTCAAAACGAATACTCCGAATATTCTCCGATTGATCTCCGGTTACATTACATGAAACCATTCTACACTTTCGAAATATTGTCATACTTAGTACTTTTTTCTCTCTTTTTCCAGAGTAGAAACAAGCATGTTTATGAAAATGGAGCATGCTCAATTTTTAGTAATACCTCTGAAGTTTCGAAAATTTCTAAAGTTTCAGTCTTTTTCGACACCCTCCAACTAATGTATTGAAGATAGAGACATTTTTTCCTGAAATACGATCTTCTGAATTATATCTTAATAGTATCATATACATTTTAAGACAAGAGAAATCCTGTCCATTTAATATTATCTGTAAACAAGATATCGCTTTGTGCTTGTAACTTTCTGCAGACAGTAAATCTAAGATAATGTGTTTCCACTGTTTAAAAAAATTTTGCTAGAATCATTTTTAAAAAAAATATCAGACCGCTCAGAACTTCAAACATTATCGTGTCATTAAATATTTTAAATAGCTGAATAAATTTCGATGTATTGAAGAAATAAAATTCTCAAATTATATTACACAATATCAAGCAACAATGAAAAAGGGCTGAGGTCCCCAATTGAGGACCATGGCAGTTAATGGGTTAAAATATCTTTTAGTACCCCTTGAAACTCTGCATGGGTAAAATAGTACATCGAAAATCGTAATTATTGTTTTTTGTTATAGATTACAGTAACGCATCAGTCTTTTTTAAATCAATTAGGGATATAAACACTTAGTTGCATTTTGTGTATCTATGTTCTTCATTGGATTTTTTTAATGTTTTAAGGCCCTCTGCTACGACAAGAGAAACCACCTCCGATTAAAACATCGAAAAGAAATGTGTAATAAAAAGATCTTAGGATTTTTCTTACAACAAAGGATATATAACGCAGAAAATTTCATTAAAATAGTTAGCATTTTCGTCACGTTCTTTCCGCAACAACTGCACCAGAATTCCAAGAGAAATTTTCTCCGCGCGGACAAAGAACGTGCGGAACGAGCGTATTTCAATTTCGCGTCGGCCTGCGCCTCGTCTATTCCTCATTTCTCGCACATGCGTGAATGCGAGCGATTGCGTGCTCGCTCGTTCGCGCATACCCCCACCCCCACGCACACAACCCCACATCCACAAACACACACACGCACACACAAGAGCCCATTCACTGGGCGAAGGCCGCCTGCGCTGTCGCTCTGTGTCGCGTCGACCGCTCGAAGAGTGGGCGGCGGCGTTGCAGGGTCGCCTGATTGCACGGTGCCCTAACGACACGCTTGTGTGACCGCTGCCCTGCCAGCTCCACCGCCCGATTGCCCTCGCGCCCCAGTGCGCCCGCTGCTATCACGTTAGTGCTCTTCCTGGCCAGCGCCACGCCCCCCTTTGCGGTCGCACGCGCGCACGCACACGCGTATGCGCGCGCGGCAGCGCTCGTTTGCTGTAGGTCTTCCTGGCGCGCAGGTAGGGAGGAAGGCGCGTCTGTAATTGGGCCTATTCATTCAGTTTGCTAACGGACGTTTCGTGGATATGTATGTCTCGACATGGCTATCTGCTCCATTCCATTATTTCTACATTAGATTCTATTGGTGCTTATAATTCATTTATTTCGTTCGCTTCCAAACCTGTGCAATACTAGACGAGTCCATATTTTCCACTCTGTCTCACTCTCTGAATATATGTCTATATCTCTCTCTCTCTTCCTCTCTCTCTCTCTGCTTCTCTCTCTCTCTGCCTCTCCCTCTCACTGTCTCTCTCTCTGCCTCTCCCTCTCACTGTCTCTCTCTCTGCCTCTCCCTCTCACTGTCTCTCTCTCTGCCTCTCCCTCTCACTGTCTCTCTCTCTGCCTCTCTCTCTGCCCCTCCCTCTGCCTCTCTCTCTCTCTCTCTCTCTCTCTCTCTGCCTCTCTCTGTACTTCTGTCTCTCTCTACCTCCCTCTCTCGTTCTCTTGTTCTCTTGATTTTTCGTTTTCTCCTTCACTCATTCCTTCACCACCTCATTCACTCATTTATTTACTCACTCACTCAAATACTCATATTCACACACACTTTTCGATTCACTTGCACTCAAAGGTTCTTGGTCTTCCTACATATTCTAACAGTTTATAAACGTGGTTCTCTCTGTCTTATGTTCAAGTGTTGATGATTACGACGTTTGTCTGCTCGCTTTCACGAATTCTTAATTAGTCTTTTGTTTTTATGATCCATGTATATTTTTCATTTAAAATACATGGTACTATCTGATATCTCGTTGAGGTCTCACGAACGAACATTTTTTTCCGGCTAGGAGAGCTCGTTTATTCTACGACTCTTTACTTCTGCGGATATATTCCTTGTTGTCCACTCTTCTAACATATTCTCTTCAGTTCACTAACACACGTGTCTCATCAGTTTTAATTATTTTGCTCTTTTGATGAGTATTCTTAACTCGTTTTTATATTTGTTTTTAATTCTTTGATTGTTTTTGCTATTTTCAGAACCTGTGCAATACTACACGATTATTTTAAAAAAACATATGTATATATCGCTTTTTTTTTGAACCTGTACTTTCATTTTCAATTTTTTTCCTAATTGGGTAGTCATTGATCAACACCCTTGGTTTCATTTTTCTTTGTGATTCATACTACGTTTCAAATGCATAATGTCGTAATTTAAGAATATTGAAGTAACTGGACGTTAATTATCGCTAAATATATTATAAGTAGAAGACGAGTCCATTAATTATTATAGAAACTCTTGAGGTCATACTCGCTTTTCACTGTTGATTCTTATTCTGCAGTCAAAAGTTACCCTATATACGTGAATATTTTATCAAAATGTTCAGTTAGTGACATCATAAAGAGTTTGAAATAAAACGATTTATTATGCCTAGGATTGACAAGCAAACGAAGCACTAACTCATAGTGGCTTAGCATTCCCTCGGGAGTGGTACACGAGAGCTCTCATTCTTATTCCCTTTTCTCTTGCTTTCCCCTAAAGTCACCCTTCTATTGCCTTTTGTCAGTAGGGATCTCCATAGCGTTTTTCGTGATTCATCTAGTACTGCGTCACAATTCACTGCGTATCAGGAATTTTTCTCTCTTGCCCTTACGAAGGTATTTAGTAGCAAGAAAAAGTTACGTCATCGAGCACAGAAATTTTCGGCAGAAAAACTCGTATTAACGGGCCCTAATACTGAAAATGTGGATAAATCCAGTTGCGAAATTTATAAAAATTATTCTCTAACACATGGTGTAGCCAGATACCATGTTTTGTGGGTCCTTGATACCGATAAATCGATTGATGGCAAAACGTCTGCATGTCCGTATGTCTGTCTCTCTGTCTGTCCGTCGATCCATCGGTCCGTCGGTCGGTCGGTCGGTCGGTCGGTCGGTCGGTCGGTCGGTCGGTCGGTCTGTCGGTCCGTCGTTCCATCGGTGGACAACGCTAGCGCCTAAACCGTTCAGCAGATTTTCTTCAAACTTAATATTCCCCAATCGATCTAAATAAACTCGAGGCTTTGGGGGTTTCATACGGATATTTAGATTTTTAAGGGGACTTTACATGAATTCGCAAAAACACTTTCAAACTTTTCTCGATAAGGGAACCAAACTTTTTGATAAATTTTGTCTTCTGATAACGTAGGGGACTCTTAATATAATGATGCAGGTCTCATGTTCTTTGAAATCACAGATTGTTTTGAATATAGCAAAAGTGCAATTTTTCAAGGATTTTTTTTCCACGGATAGAAGAAGGGATACTTAAAAGAATTGGACGGGCCTTATTTTTGTTGCTCTCACTAAATTTTTAAAAATTGACAATGTAGAAATAATGCGAGAAAGTATGTGATGTTGTACCACCTAGTTTTATTAGCTTTACATTGAAAAGGATGTTTATGATACTTGTGGTAAAAGAGACATTTTATTTTGCGAATAGAAATGTTAGTGAGACGATGCTGATAGGTGTAGTGGTGCAATCCTACGAGCAAAGTAAAATTATTTTGAGCGCGTGTGTCATACACTATAAGATAGACAGTCTTGCCAACTTGCTTTTATTTTAATTCAGTTGTAAAATTTGTTTAATTGGGTGCCATGTTACATTAGAATCAGCTGTGACTGATCAGTCGCAAGGATTTTGTTTTGTTTGTTGCACAATTCACAGTTTTATCTGAAGATATGAACATCGCTTCCCTTTGAGCACTAGCACAAAAAATGTTTTTTATCACACTAGGCATGCTCTAAATGTAACCGCTTTTACTTCTGATTGCATAGAAAGAATTTTCAATTATGGAATTTAATTTACACTATTGTTTTATGGGTAGCTCCCTTAATTTATCCCAGCTTGCCTTCCAATCGATACTGAGCAATCAGTGATTTTCAGCTACCGATCTTTCTATTATATTGTTTCGATTTTCCTGTATTACCATTGGATAATATCGACTAGCACATCATCTCGACACCACTTCTGAGTTTGACATATATTTATCATCATCTACATTTTACTTTCCCGCAGCCACTTCAGAATTCATTCCCAGCCTGTCACCCTCAAGGACCTCCGCGCTGTACTCAAACGCAGGCGTCCCTTGATTCGTTCTGCGACAGGAATTTCATATTTGCACGTGTCGTTCGTCATAAAGACCTGCGCCGTCGCGGCGCCTCGTGCGCTGTTGGAATGCAATAGACAGACGCTGCAGGCGTCGCGCCGCCCCGACCCCTCCGACGTCCCGACGCCCTGACCGCCCTCGACGCCCCAGAAGCCCCCAACACTCTCGATGCCCCAGCCGCCCTCCACCCGCCCCTCCACGGGCCATGCCATCCTCGCCGCCCACGCCGCCCACGCCGCCCACGCCGCCCACGCCGACCCCGCGACCCTGCCGACCCCGCCGACCCTGCCGACCCCGCCGACCCCGCCGCCGACCCTGCCGACCGCCGACCCCGCCGACTCGTGCCGACTCGCCGACCCTGCCGACCCGCCGACCCTGCCGACCTCGACCCTTGCCGACCCCCGCCGCTCCCGCCTGCCGACTGATCTCGCCGACCCTGCCGACCCCGCCGACCCTGCCGACCCTGACCCTGATCCCCGCCGACCCCGCCGACCTGACCCGCCGACCTCGCCGACCCGCCGATGCCGACCCCGCCGACCCCGCCGGACCCTGCCGACTCCCGGCCGCCGACCCTGCCGACTCCTGCCGGCCGACCCTGCTGCTGCCGACCCTGCCGACCCTGCCGACCCCGACCGACCCCGCCGACCCCGCCGACCTCGCTGACTCCGCGACCGCCCGCGCCCCCCTTGCCATCTCCGGCGCATCCATCGCCCCCACCATGCCCCATCCATGCCACTCACCCTGTCCCCGGCCATCATCAGTGCCACCTTCGTTGTCCCCGAAGCAAACGTCAACCTGCCATCCCTGCCTCTGTTGCCAGTGAAAACCTCGAGTAGTTCCAAAAACTTATGATGAGCTCCCCTTGGCTCCTTCTTGATGTTTTTTTTAAATTATTTATTTAAGGTCGCCTTAGAAACAACTAGGTCATTGGCGTCCACTGTTACAAAACTACAGTAGTTACAAATACAGTTCTTAAAAATACTCAATGGTTACAAAATTGCATTGAAAACATACATTAGAGATGAATCATTAATATAGAACTTGTACATGATAATTACAATATATAATCAATCGCTAAATACAACTTACCAGATTAAATTTGGTAAGGAGTTGAATAATCCTCATGTGTCCCGAATAAGAATTGAATATACAATGAATGAATGAATACTTCTTTATGTGTGTATTTGTATTCTTCGTCAGTTTCGCGTTGTTACGAATTTTGCTTAGTACGGGTGTCAGCAGTGCCGGTTGAGGTGGCTTGGATGTTTTTGTCGCAAACTGGGAGGTCCTAGAGCTCGAGACCCGACGGTGGTATGATTTTCAACACTATGTAGGTAGGCCGTTGACCGAAGTAGTTTTTCGTGGTTTCACCGATCAGTACCAGGCGAATGTCGGAGCCCTAACAAACATGCCACGGACCTTGCGCGATCTTCCCTTTCTCTTCCTTGTCCTATCCTCACTACTTTTCGAACACACACTTATACGAACTACGCTACCACACATGTTAGGGGACCAGAATGAGCTTAGAGCTTGTCCCCACTGGTGGGAGGTACCAGGATGGGGAATCCTCCGCATGCCGACCTTTATGACAGCGCTGGATTTCACCATCAAGCAGGGGGGAACGTCCACCTCCCGAGATAAAAATCATGCACTTCCTTTAGAGTATTAATGATCACGGCAATTGACACGCATTTAAAAACAAAATAATCAAACAATTGTGTGTCAGCTATCAATTGTCAACGAACCGCACAAGAACGTTTTGAATCACTAATTCTGTTTAAGCCGTTGACAGATTCTAATAAATAGATGTGTGTTCAGAAGTGCTTGTATGTGAATGTCCTCCATTTACATAACACCCACCACCCTCGTCTCATCAGCATCTACACCCTCATCGCATATTGCTCCCACCTCCCCCCTCCCCCCCCCCGCCACCACCGGTGCCCTAGCTACCCACGCCACCCATACTGCTCCCGGTTCCCACGCGAGCCCCCGCCGCCCTTATCGCAACAGCTGCTCCCTTCATCTTCGAGACGGCCGCCGCCCCCACTGCCTCGCTGCCCTCAAAGCCACTCCCAGTTCCGACACCGTCCCAATACCGTTGCCGCCCCCGACGTCCAACTCAACGTTGCCTGGCCCTCCGCCGTCTCCTCGAAGCTCTTCTCTCTCCCGCGCCGCTTGTCTAAAGCCACTCACACGCCGCTCGCTAGACGTTATGGAAAGCCAGGCCCAAATCCCACTCGACTTCACGTACCGGAGCACACTGCTCGTCGTCCCGATACGAAGCAGAAGAAAACTGATTGCGTCGGGAGAAGCGGTGGTGTGGGGCAAGGCTCTACGAGATCTGGGTGTGATGTGGACGAAGGACATCCTATCATCTGTCTGTCTCCGATGTCGCTGAAGCCGAGGTCTGGCTTTAGCCTGACTTCTTTGTACTCGTAATTCTGTCGGAGTCTTTTGAGATCAAAGGGATGAGCCATTTGGGATGGAACTGAGATCAACCCATCGCTCGGTCTTAAAGATAACAGTGGAAGGATTGCGCAAGGTCCGTCGTCCTTTGTTGATGGCACTTTCGGCTTCCGCGTGGAATTGTTTGGAGGAACCCCTGGAAAGACCAATCAAAACAGCCTAGACTTCCCATCCAGGCAGAGACCGGCTTTCTATTTCTTGCGTGTTTTATTCCCGATCTCATATTGTGCAATTGGAAATAAAAAACGTAATTATTTACAACGTTCGTTATTAGTTAATTACTAGTTAATTAAACGTAATTATTAGCTAATCATATAAAATATTAAACAGATTAAGTCATTCTGTTTTACAATTCACCTGTTTATACAATTCCACTTATTTTCTTGATAATTGTTTACTTCCAATTGATCAACCGCTATAATATTTCTCCATACGTTGTGCAGATTCGATGGTCACCGTCCTGTCTCCTAATCACCAACCTTCCATATTATCCCAATTACGTCCCTATTACGCAGTTCTTCACAGTAAATATATTTCTTGTTTTGATCTTGTTACTGTGAAACAATTGAAGTAATAATTTAAATTCTTCAAGAGAATAGTACTTTGACCGGGAAGCAAATCCAGTTTTCCTGGTTCATGTCCAGTTGCTTTGACCACTGAGCTAATGAGGCAACCAACGCTATGCACATTTAGCCAGTTAGAAAGTGAGGTTTAGAACAGTTAGTAGGCATGTTATATTGTTCATTATATGGTCCACATATGTCCATATATTCGCTTGTCACCACTCTACCACCTTGTTGGATAGACAGTTACGTCGGAAATATGTTCCGCACAGTCAAAATCTTCCGAGTTACAAACTTGTTTCTTAGCAACAGTTGAATTTAATAACATAAATCGTTTAGGTTGTATTGAGAAATCAAAATATTCTAAATTATTTTCGTTTGTCTCCCGCGTTGGAGCCCTCTTTGTTTTCTAAACTGCTTACGAGGCTGAATAATGAACTCGTAAGTGGGCTGACGACCCACCTTAAATGAATGTGGGGTCACATATTATTTCGCCGATTTCAAAATGATGACATCATGAATATGAATGGATCACAACTTTGGAACAATATTGAATGTTCTACCTTTATATATCATTATATTCTTGAAATTATCTGTAGTCGATGTCGGGAAGCTTTATGGAAAAAGTCGGACAATTTCTAAGCATTTAGTACTTGCTTCGGCTAGAGCAATGCTCTGCCGGGAGGAGAGTCCTGTGGGAGGGAAACCCCCGCAATCCAACGTATAAGTCGACGCCAGATCTCACTTTCAACCGATGGAAAATCATCGCCACCTTCCGGAATATAACATGCACGACTCCTATGGGACTCATGATCTGGTATCAGATTTGACATGACTAAAACTTTCATTACTTTAAAATTCGTAAAAATAACATATAGTACGAAAATAATTTGCGAAGGACTGTAGACCTTGTCCATCCAGTGCGTTTTGCAATAATTAGGCTTAAAGTAAACACGTCTGTTATACATTACATTTACGTGATATGACATAGTTTTATCACCTACGATTTATGACCATTCTCAATACATAATTTTTCAGCGGAAAATATTATCTCTAGACATTTTTCTTTCTAAAGCTTCACTTTTTTAAATATCCAAATTACGGTTTTTATTGCTGATATTGTCTTTCAATAATTAATCAAAGCTATTGTCTATAAAGGTTCATTCAGTGAAAAATTGGATTTGGATATACGAGACAAATAGGCAACAAAAAATCCTCCTCTCCCAACATATGGAATTTTGTACAGTTTTTACGATCTTAATCGTATCACTGATAATGTGGGGATTCTTTGAAACAGAATTAGTGTGTGAACAATATTCCTTTAACGCTGATCAATCAACAATCCATCCTATCTCTATGTTAAATATCAGTGTACGGAAAACTTTTAATTGAATTATGACTGAAAAAAATGTGTATTCGAAAGGCAAGCTCTTGGAATGCGTTTTGTGAACATAGACTGTCGAGGATTCGCCGTAGTGTTGATAGCTTGCAATCAACTGTGTTTTAATATGTTCGAGTTACATTTTATTTGCTTGTTAAAGTTTTCGTGTTCTCTTCCTTTTTAATAATTGAATAGTTTGGGAAGACATTTTTTTAATGAAGAAATTCTTAAAACATTCATGTGAATAAGGTAACTTTCTCTTTTACAGAATGTCATCAAGATGTAGAGGTTTTCTTTTAGACTGCTCTTTATTCTGTAATAATACATTTTATTTTCTTGCGCATCGTTTCGTTAATGTTACTTTCATTATATTTCTGCACGTTACTTTCATATATAACTTAAGAAGTGATTTAGCCGGTCTTTAATACAATAAAATGTTAATGACCATTGATTGGGAATCACCTCTAGGTGGCTCAAAAGATTGCAATCATTTGATGACTTTTTGAGACATTTCTGATACGTTTGTGAGACCTCTATATCGTATTGATGGACGGCTAACAAATTATGGTGATAATTGTAACTCCATAATGAAATAAATTATTTTCCTGTTCTTTGCACGCGATTCTGCAACTCTTCAGCCATCAATGTAAACAAATTAACTGGTGGTCGTGCTCCTGCCATACACTATTTTCTCAGATTTGTATATATTAACAATAAAATTATGTTCAGAAGATGAAATGAGTATCTCAAGAAATATAGTTATGAACATTCTATTCAGAAGAGAGATTATTCAGAATTCATCTGTCTTCGGGCTAAACCTTCATAATGCATCTTACGATTTAGATAGATTGCAAGTCTGTAACATGAAGTCCATTTAAAATATGTATTTCAAGAATCTCTCAAATGATATTGAACGCAAGAAATAAAAGGTTTTGAATGTGTAACACCCCAACAAATGCTCAGATATGAATATAAATAACAACCAAAATGCCCTTAAAAATTAGCTCGCTAGTAGTGTTAACTCGTTAAAGATACAAAACACATTTTTGTATTGCATACATTATCGTCATTGCCTTTAGAACGTAAGTAATAAAGATAAATCCTAATTCATAATATAGCACATTTTACTCTTAGTAATTGCTGAAATTACTGAAAATTCTACAGAGTAGTTCTTATTAAAGCCATCAACGTGCCATTTACGCACGCTATTGAATGTATGGCCAGTATAGAATGTTAATGTTAACTAATCATTATTTTAAGTGGGTGGATAATGAAAGAAGTTTGAAGTAAACTTTGGACTTAGCCGGATGAAGTGCATATTATCCATCATAAACTTGTTATAAAATGTGGAATTCGTTACAGTGACGCAGAATGATAGTGATTTTGTTACTATTCCACTCGTGAAATTAAAGTCAATAGTGTTCTTTCACTATGTACGTATTTCAAAGGTGGGACAATGAATTTCCGACCTGCTTTTGCGATTTACATACCTTGAGTCTACGCCACGTATAATTTCTATCACATTTTTTGGCGAAAATATTTCTCGCAAACACACATGACGCCTCACACTCGAACAATCACCCTACCTTAGACTGCGTCCTTCCGCTAATGCCAACATTAGCCGGATGAAGTTGAAAATAATATATTCAGTACATCCATTCAGCTTCATTCAAACCATCTTTCTAATGTACGAATTAACCAATCCATGAATTAGCTGTATTTCGGAATTAGGGCGTTAAATATACGTATGTATATTCTTTGCCTCAAATAAAAGACATGAAATAAGGCAAGATACTTAGTTCATAGAAATTTCATAGCATACTTTAAAAAGTAAGAGCAAATGTAACAGTTCATTTATTACATAATACTCACATCTAGTTAAAATAAGAAGTTTCAGTTGTAAAACTGAAGTACATGAATTACTACCACGAATTATAGTTAATTAATATAATCTATTTTTACAAGGTTTAAAATTAACCCCAAATGTAAAAATATTTGTAAACTCTTACGTTTATTTGTAAAATTGTCTATTGAGTTTTTTAGTGGTTACTTTATTATATTTTTTGTTTATTTATAATTAACAAAATATTATTTCAATGATGGTTATCAAACTTTAGATAAATATCTCACAAGTTTGACCTTTTTCTTGATATACACATTCATTGCTTTACTTTACTGCTAAAAATGCGTTTGTAAAAGAACAATGTCGAGACAAACAGATCTGGTGATTTACCGATATTTTGTCTTTAATGCATGTTTTACCAAATAGATGGATGCGAAAAATAATGTTAACGTCAATTTTAAAAGAAAAAAATTATGATGAGATAAAAAATTATATTATCTGATAAGTACAGAAATATTCCAAATTTCAACTCCGTGTAAAAACAATCGCGTATTTTGCTTCATTAATAAAGGTAATGCAATAAGAAGTGATAGCTCTTCAGAAAATAAAGATTGTGTCGTCTGGTACTTTTCTTGTATTATGTATTCAGCGACTTCTACTAACTTGTAGAATTTTCTCAAATTCCTTTTTCTGTTTTATTATAAACTACAATGTACTCCTTTCCTTTGTTCTTATTAATCAGTCATATCTTTTCCCTAAATATTGTGGTCTCAGATCGATTCAAATGTGTGAAAACATTCTTGTGAATAAACGAGGTGTGGACGATAGTACGTATTGATTTCGCATTTGTTCCATTATTCCTGACCCATCCCAGTGCTATTTATGTCAGTGTGTCCATTAGCAGCTCACATCGAATCGGCCAGTTACTGACAGATAGTTTTTAGCTCGAACCCTAATTACTACTCCATTCAACCTACTACTACTAATTAGTACTTCGTTATTAAAACTACTCCATTCAACACTTCTATACATAAAGTCAGAAAGAATTTGCACTCATCAAATACTCTGTATTCTCAATTTTACAGCTTCTTTTTCAATTCAAGGAATGAATCTAAAAAAAGTCGAAAATCTCAATACTTGAACCCACAACCACCAGCGTCGAGTATTTGAACGTCCTTAAAATGTCCGTGCAACAAGTTTCTGTGACACTCAGGTCGCCTCAACAAACCTAACGCCATTTAAAAGACCTATTGTGAGGTAGCTGAACCCTTTCTCAAGATAATGGGGAACCTTGTTATAAGGCGACGGCCCGGTCTCCGCCGACGCCTCTCTCTCGCCGTCCGAATCGTCGCAACGGCCTCTGCAGCCTTCCACGGTCCCCACCGGCACGCCGCCACCCCCGCCGCCCCACCTTCCTCTGTGTCTCTGCCGCCGCCCCTCGCCTCCGCGGTGACTGTCGCCCGTAAAACAACACCCGCGGCCCCGGTCGCACTTTATTTCCCAATTTACTGCCGTCGGACCTTTCGGCGGCGAACGGCCCCCGTGGCGCCACCACGCCCTCTTCTTCACCCACACTCCTTCCCTCCCACCCTCCTCCACTTTCCCTCTGCCGGACCACCCACTGTCCCCTTTCCCTCCCTCGCTTCGCCATCTTCCGTCTGCCCAACCACCCACCACTCCCATTACCCCTCTTCTCCCTCCTTCCCATCGTCATCTTTCATCTGCCCAACCACCTACCACGCTCACTACTCCCCTAGGCCTTTTCCCTCCTTCCCTTCGTCATCTTCCACTTAGCACGTCCACTACCCCCCATATCCTTTTCCCTCCTTGCCTTCACCATCTGCCAATCTTCCCTCCGCGCCCACTGACGCCATACCCTCTTTCCCTCCCGTCTTCTTCCATCTGGCCTTATATCTACCATGCCCACTGCCTCCTATGTCCCGTATCCATTGCTTCCTTTGCCACCTTACACCTGCCCAACCTCCTATTACGCCCACCGCTCTCTAGGCCCCTTTTCTCTCCTTCCCTGCACCATCTTTCGTCTGCTAATCTGCCCGCCGCGCCCACTGCCCTCATATACCCTCTTTCCCTCCCACCCTTCGCTCCCTTTCACATATACCATGCCCACCGCCTCCTACGCCCCCTTTTCCTCCTACCCCTTCGCCGGCTTTCGTCTTCCCATCTACCCACCACGCCCACCACCCCCTAGGACCCCTTTCCCTCCTTCCATTCGCCACCTTCCATTGCTCAACCACCCATCACGCCCACTCCCCCTTTTCCCTCCCACCCTTCACCACCTTCTGACAACCAGCCACCACACCCACCACCTCCCTAGGCTCCCTTTCCTTCCCTACATCTTCCATCTCCCAAGCACGAAAAGCTTAAAAAATCCCCTTTAATTCCTAGTACAGTTGATTACATGTATCGTTTATTTTCTGAGACCCAGTTTCTCCCTTATGAATTGCAGTTACTGCGTTTTGTCTTTCGTGTCAGACCGCAGAGAGATATTGTTCAAGAAGATATGCAAATTATGGCTGGTTATTTTGCAGAATTAAAAGACCCCGACTTTCATCGCTTTCTGTCGTTTAATTTTCGTCTGCTTGTGAAATGTGGATGCGTTGTTGATTGGAACTTTCGCAGTTTAAATGTAAATGCCTATTGTTTTCTTGCTTACTTCAGAGGACATGTGTATCTATATTTTTAATAGTTTTACTTTGTTTCCAATTTTTTTATCTAAACCATGCTGAATCTGCTGTTTTCTTATTATTTAGGGCAATAGAAGTTTTTGGTTCCCCCTCCCTCTCTCTCTCTCCTACGATTTTTGTACTACTCGATTCTATTCGATATCTTCGACTCCCTCTCCGAAACAATTTCTCGTAAGCTATCCAACTTTAGTTTTTTCTTCATGTGATTTCACGTGAGTGGCAAGTGAATCTCTCTGCTCGACCATTTATCTGCTAACCCTATTTCTATCAATAATGCTGCTAATTTTGAAGCCTATCCAAGGGTGGATGTTGTCAGTTTATCGTAACATTGCTGTACAATTTCGTGTCACTTCCCTTTAGTAATTTCTCTCTAATATTTCGACATTTGTGTTGAAATTGTACTTTTTCACTTAACCAAGCTGTACTACCCCAGAAACCCGGAGTTTCCAGTTGCATGTGATCCCTAGAATTGGCCTTGTAATAGAACATCATTATTTTATGTAGTATGATTTATTTAGCGTTCAAGTAGTGCATTGTGTATTCCTCAGACTTCATTTAATATTTAGTAGTGCATTGTGTATTCTCCAGGCTTCTGCCTCATAGAGGATAGCTGGAATTGCAATGGCGTTAAGCATTTAATCTGAAAGCACGGGAAAATATTAGAATTGCGTAGGTCTAAGCAATAATAGATCAGAATGCCAATAATCTAAAATTACAAACTGCATACAACAAGAGTTTTACACAGTACTACGATGGTCTCATTTACAATTCAACAATCATGCATGCCACCGAGGTCTGGCAGAAAAAGGTCACTCGGAGAATAACCCAGGCCTCGTTCACCGCGCCGCAGTGCTGGCATCTGAACCATCACGAACAGAGAAGCATCAGAATCGCTGTACGCTGCATTGCCTTTCGCAGTACGACGTCGCATTCTCTCGTTTATTGCTTGGCAAGTTATACCATTACTTTTTAGGGTCCGTTCCACTTTGAAGTAGCTGAGTGTAAAATTAAATTTACAACCCGAAGAGTTTTTGGTCAGAAATTGTATTACTTATTTTTTCACTTTATTCTCTCGTCATTGTTAAACAGCGAGATGCGTTCGCGCAAAATAATCAGAATAGGTTTGGTTATGCTTCCATGTGCTTAAAACTGAATCGAACATTGTGCAAAAAAACCCACGTGAATTTCATTAAAAGTTTGATTTATTTGAATTACAAATTTGGAAATTACCTTGCCTTCAGTGAGAATCGGCACTAAATTTACGTTGTCTAGTTTTGACGCAAAAGAAAAAATATCGGCTGTCAGAGTTTTGTTTAAATATATCAATTAATATATTAAGAGGAGCCTTAAAGTTCCGGAAACGCAGAATTCACTTAAAAATGCGTATGAGGGCTTCTTCCATTTACCTTGAAAAAAAAAGACTCAGAATAATTGATTCAGAATCGTGATTCTGAAGAATTTTGATTATTTTTGGGTAATAAAAACAACGTTAGAGTTTTCTGTTTGTTGATATGAACGTGTCGAATTTATTGGATATGAAATTTAAATATAAATATTTTAATTAACGATAGTTCAAAGCTCAAAGAAGCATACACATTTCTTTTGTGATTTTTTTCAAAACACGTTTAGTTACGACATATCAAATTTTCAACGTTTGCTTTTTCCCATAAATTTTGAATGCTTGTGCCCACGGTGAACCAAATCTGTAAGCTTGGTGCGTATTAAAACCGAATGAATATATATTTCATTCTGCTGCATCTTATCTTCTTCCCTATAAAATATTAGAAAACAAACGGCGTTGTCCGGGCTTTCTTCATATCCAATCATTTAAAAGAAGAAAAAGATCAATTTCATATAAACCGCATGTTTAAAATTAGTTTTAATGTAATTGATTCAAAAGTTAATAAAATACTTTTTTTCATTTAGTTAACTAAATATGCTCATTAATTCCATGAAAAATCGTTGAATATCTCTATATTCATAACATGCGTGCAATTAAAATTCCACCGTGCAATTAAAAACTCACACCTACCAATCAGAATTCGGAAAAGGAGCGAAATCGTATAATTAAGAAACTGTAACACACACTTAGCAAAGGAATTTGCAGTCGGCTATGAAACATGAACTCAAATGTACATCACGTATTACGGACTCACTACTGCTGCGGTAACGTAGCAACTACATATTAACAACGAATGAATAAAACTAAATTGGTTAAGTGAACGTTAAGCTAGCTGACTTATGGAACAACATAAAATACTTAATGTGGATACATTTTACATGGAAAACATTTGATCTTAGGATTACGAATGTAAAAAATGTAAACTTCAGTTCTGTTTACCAGTTCTAAAATGTATGCTATACCAAAACTGTATTAGAAGTGACTAGTTTTTTTTCCAATAGTTATGCAAGTTGAATTCTTTCTCATAATTTCCTTTCATTTTTGGTGGGAAGTAATGTCTTCATGATTAGTGAGCTTCTAACATTTTATCCGCATATGTTAAGTACCTTCCAGTATTTGCAAATATTTCGTGGAAACAAAAACAATGCAAGGCCCACTAAAATAGATCTTCCTCGGAATCAATACTACGTCATGAAATGCAATTTTTTAAAATTTGAATCACTCGTAAATGGAAACGAAAAAATATTGAACGTAACGTGTGTAAAAAGGGATATAATTGCACTCATGGTATATATGAAAACTCGCTCCTATCGTCGCTTGTTTCTTGAACATGCCATTCATGCACTTATCCCCCTCTTTATATACTAGCTTCGTTAATTACTATAATTTTATTTTCATTTTATTTTACTTTACATTGCTATTAGATTTTGATGTTTTCAAAGAAATGTGAGGATGTGCTGCATTCTATGATTAACGCCTTCAGTGTCTATACTGTCTCCGCTGTGTGGCGATGCGTGATGCTGTTTCTCACGGCGGTCGCCCTGTGCGTGTGTTGCAGTGGCGAGTCCTCCCGACCGGCGCACGGCCAAGGATGACAGCGCGCTGGCCGCCGCTCCCGCCCCCGGGCCCACCCCCGCCCCCGCGGGACGCAACGGTCAGCTGGCAAGTGAGTACTCAGCGTGCACGCTACATAACTTGTGTTTTAGATAATTTCATATTGAGGTGTTTTTCTGAGAAAAACAAATCTAGAATTTTGGGTCTATTTTGTTTTCCTTTGTTCATATCCTTTAAGGGATTAAATATTTTTTTCTATATACTTATAAATAATTGGCAAAGTTGTAGGTTTTTACTTCAAACATCACATCTCTACAATAACTTCACATATTTTTATAATTTTTTTTTACTTACAATTGAATATTCTAGCGAATGAATTAGAATGGTAAAGGAATCGTGAAAACTAGAGTCAAAATTTGATTATTTTAGAAAAATAATTGTTTACAAGATTCTTCTGGACATTTGATAAATATGAAATATGTAATGTCAGATTAATTAATCTAGTTCATTCACTAGATACTTTTACATGCTGCAAAAAGAACTACATTACTATCTTTAATAGTTTATGATTTATGATGTCTGATATGCATGAATGTGCTGAAAATTCCCAATTCGGGAAAATGCGACTGAAGTTCTCTCACAAAGGGCTCGACATTTGACAGTCGATTTGAACAAAGTATTTTCTGAAAAACTAAGAAACGTCACAAGAAACGGTTTGACTCATTTCAAATAAAATAAAATAGAGCATACGACCCAATAAAAATTGAAATTTAATGATTATTTTTCATTCTCAAGTAGAAAGCTAGCTTAATCAACACGTGAGTCTATTTTTGTTAGATAATTCGTTATTATTGAATCATAACCAGTGGCGCACCCATGATGGGGTGAAGGAGTTGAAGCTGGGATTCGGGGAGGGCTTATCCTTCAGCTCCATCCTTCCCTCTCCAAAAGCCGATGCTACATATGCAAAAATATATCTTTTTCTAATTTTCTACGCTAACGGAAGTCATTCAATATATCAATTGTTTACTTTATAAATCTATATATTAATACGTGAAGAAGAATTGGTACCCCTTTCTAAGCACATTGATCGGACGGGGTAGTATGATATTTGGCATAGTTAAAGTTTATATGGAGAAGGAGTGCATAAAGCTGAAATTTACCTAAAGGGGTGTTGCAAATACATAAAATTAAATAATGTAGCATACAGATGCAAACCGCAAACCGCTGCAATCCACTACTATCGTACATTCTACATAACTCGAAAACGACGCGTTTTAGAGCCTTCAAACAGGATTTTCGTGTCCCTTTCTATGCCCTAATGTACAAAATTAGGGTTTGTAAACGTTTTATTCTAAGTTTACTTCTTAAAAAAATACTTCACTGCATATTGGCATTTTTAAACGTGAAAAGCGTATTATAAATTTATAAAAATAATTTTCGCACGTGAACTATACTAGTTTTTATAAAAGTTTGCATTGATGTTATTTTTTTCGCTTACACATTACACATAAACAAAGGTTACTTTAGACAATACATTTGACTTTCACAGGACTTTGCTTTGTTGACAGTTGAGGTCACGAGACCAGCTTCAGCTGTACTTCTTAGTCATGCGGGAGAAACGTCAGTTACCCCTCTGCTTTCATAGGTTTTCAAATTTTGTTGTTATTTCAGAGAATTAAGACAAAAAATACACGCTTATTATGTATTATACATGATTGCAGATGACGTAATAAAACAACATTAAAGAACAACAATTTAGTAATTATGCAGGTATTCTCTTTGACAAAAACCTCTATAAAGTTATTTTTTTAAATTTAGACGAAAGACATAGAAGTTCGCAGATTATGTCATGTTCTGGCAATCAGAGGCACATGTACACTGCAGCTCACATTTATCTGGAATACACTTTATTATATTGCATAACTCGGAAACTATACGTCCTAGGCCGTAGGACTTGCACAAGGGCCCCAGCGACGCGCCCCACAATGGTGGTGGCATCCCTTCCGCGCCCCAACGTCTTCTACTGACTTTCACTTGTGGGGCGAGTAACTGCTGCCCGACCCCCTGTGGGAGGAAAGCCCTGTGGCTCTTAAGTCGGAAATTTGTTGAATCGTGTATAATTTGACAAAGAAAGACTTGATATAACAGCTGTTGTTTCTGGAGAGTGAAGATTTCGTTTTGTATACTATTATTTCAGGTTAAATTTCTCAACAACTCCCACAAATTCAATCTTCAGTGTTGCAACTGATTTTGAAACTATTTGTAATTTAAATAACAAGAACAGAATGTTTAGGGATCTATCCTTGTTAATAATTATACGCACTTCATAAATTTAATTCTGGTTGTAATACATTTGACCATACTTTTCTAAATGTTTTAATGCTGGTAATTTTATTTATATAAGGAAGAAAATAGAAATATAGTTTGAGATAATAATAAAGAGAACAAAGTATTTCGAGAAACACAATCATATCGTTTTTATGAAACAAAATCACATTAAGTTTCACATTGTTTAAAAAGAAATGATAGAATCAATATTGTGCGAGAGTGTTCGTGTCACTGCCACTCGCACTGTCGACAGTAGTTGTGAGAGTGTCATTCGGCCTTTGGACTTGTTTTTTTGTAAGTTCACACGGGCAAAAATCGCTCGCAGATTTAAGTGGAAACTGTGGATGCTGTTGCGACGATTCCCAACTACCGAAAGAAAAATCTAGAGAGCAGAAAAGTGAAGGGACAGCCCGGCCGTCGGGAATTATGCCAACTTTCCCGGTTCTCGTGGGGCGCGAGGCGCTGGCTTCCCAGCGCCCCAAGAAAGGACTCAAATTGGGCGCTTGTGCACCTCTCTCCTAGGGTCTTAAAACCAGGTTAATGTGTTCCTACGAGACACACGAGTTAAGTTTTTTTATGCTGTAATTTACAAAATGACATATTTTAAAGTTGTGTTTCGCTTTGGGGAGGTTCCCTCATCACGAGAAACGGGTTTTCAGAACGCTAAAAGTTGGATTTCAGAGTTTTATCTATTTTCACTTTTAAAAAATATTCAAAAAGAAATTTTTTGTAACTACAATTTTGTGCGATGAAATACTTGGGTCTCTACTATACTAGTCTCCGCTCTTCGGGATACTCTGGCCAAACAGAACTTTCCACTTCATCTGGAAGAAGAGAGTCTGCATTATCCGCCACCGTAACATTTATAAACTCTTATCGTAATAAAAAGCATTTAAATTAAAATTTTGAGCTTGCATTTTAATTTTCAGACTATATGTAAGTTATCATGTCAGAGAACATGTGGGGAACGGGATCATGATAGAACACGCAGCGAACGTATGAAGAATATGAAGCGAATCCTATGGATTGATTGACGATTCCGATTATTAGTTCCGCAATTGCAGTTCATGTTTTTTCCTCGAGAAGTGGCTGTGATCTTTCTCCACTGGATGGTGAATTCCGGCGCCGACTTACTTGTGGGATAGAAGACTTACCGACTACTAGCGGGATTTTCTTCAACCAGGTATCTCCCACCAGCGGAGCACCACCCCAGCCAGAACAAGCTTTAAGTCCCCCCCCCCGGTCTCACGATATGTGTGTTAGTAGAGTACATGTTAGCGTGTCTGCGTGTGTGTGTGTGTGTGTGTGTAAGAAAGTGGTGAGGATAGGACAAGGAGAGGAAGGAATGATCGCGCGCGGTCCGTGGCCCGTTTGATAGGGTACTGCTCCGGCATTCGCCAGGTTTTGATAGGAGAAACCATGGAAAACTACCAATCAGAGCAGTCGGCCGCTAGAATTCTCCTCCAGAGAGCGACTGAATCCAATCTAGCTATCTAGCTAGTGTCGAAAATCCTGGCATCGTCGGGACTCGAACCTAGGACCTCCCAGTCAAAGGCACTGCAGGGACATCAGTTGATGCCCTGAGCAACCTATCCCGGTCGGGCGAGTCTTATGGAGAACCAGCCGTGAAATATTTGGAGTAGAAGAGGGAAGCATAATGAGTACAAGCGGGATACATGGGGAATTAGGGAACCCTTCTGAGAGAGCGAGGAGGCATGTGAGAAAGTTGCGGGAACATGCAGGGCAACATGTTGAGAACGTGCCTGGAATAAGCTGAGAGCATGTAGGAAATACGTGATAGAACATGCAGGGAAACGTATAGAGATCACGCGGAGCCCAAATTATGTTTATTTAAGCGTTACTCTACAAATGAGGCCCTTATGCACCTTCATTTACATTTTTGGGGATTTAGTAGCTATTTTGGGTACCTCACTCGATAGCATACATGGGTGGTCAAAAACAAGCAAAAATTTGGAAGATATGCAAAATTAAATTGACGCGTCACAAGACCCGTCGTGACGTACAGTTCAGGGGCAGGGCGTTTGAATTATGGATCCAGTACAAAGCTACTTTCACTTTTAAATCAATGATTTACAGAGGTTGGGTCGTTCGCATGGGTCCAGCTAGTATTTATCCTTCAGTCGTGTTGTTCCCTAGCTGAGCGAATGTGGTTTCTGAAGATTAGGTCGGGGGAATATCGTCGAGAGATTTAATTTTCCATTTTATTTCCACAAGCAAGGCTGAGCACACCGAGAATTTCCTACCTTTGCAAGCAAGGAAATTTTGGATCCTCACAGTATTAATGAGATACTTTAGAATCAGAGGAAGCAGGAAACATTGTATATATTTCGATGATTGATTGAAAAGAATGGCATTTTGTCTCATTGAATACGCAGAATATTTAAAGAAAAAAGTGGAAAAATTCATTAAGTTGCATTCTACATATTGATATTACATTCAAGTGGCTTTAATGCATTTTAAATACAAACCCTTTAAGCTTACATCTGCCTATTGCATTTGACACAGCTTTGGGACCTATTTTATTTTCACTTAACTTTTGAAGGAGTGTTAAAATTAAATTTCTTACTGATGTGAATATGTAGTACGCCATCAGATTTGTACCGTATCTTTACTGTTTTATATTTTTGACACATAATTTTTCAATAAACTGAAT
This sequence comes from Teleogryllus occipitalis, assembly GCA_011170035.1. Classification (NCBI taxonomy): domain Eukaryota; kingdom Metazoa; phylum Arthropoda; class Insecta; order Orthoptera; family Gryllidae; genus Teleogryllus; species Teleogryllus occipitalis. The sequence goes on from BLKR01003341.1 coordinate 129,824, forward strand.
AATTAATTATAATCTGTGTTTTTCAATGCAGATAAAAATGAACACAGTTATAATTTACTGAATCTTGGTGTGGGTTCCTAAAAATAATATATTTCAGTTTATATTATTTATATTACAATTTTTGAAGTATAATGGGGTTTGTAAATACGTTCTATTTTTATTTTTAAAGGAAATCGATGTCCATTTGTGTGAAATCGCCAACACCGATTGATTTCTTAGGAGTCGCTTACCTTGAACGTATGATGAATATGATTCGTCAGATTTTCACTAATATTTTGATCGTCTAAAATGTTCTAGTTATTTATCAAAAAGAAAAAAAAATTCTAGGTTTTTATTGTCAACCTAATTGGTTTATACTACACATTCACATAAATGTTTCAAACACGAAAATCATAGCAAGTTTTCATTGTGTGACAGTTACCAATAGATCTTGTTAGTAAATATTGTTGTTTTTTTATGCAAGGTACAACATGTTTTGCCACTGCAGCGTGCCTCATAAAACAGAATTCCCGCTGGTAAACTTCGACCCTCCGCTATTTTCGTGACTCCGCAGCCCTCTGAGAAACACGTGGCCCAATCGATAACCGGGCGAGTATTCAATTTGCCTAGCGCCCGCAGCGGGGAGCAGCGCCAGTTGAGATCGCGGGATCTCCGGGAATTCGTTTATCGGGAAAGGTGTGGATGGAGAAATGTGTGTGACGCAAAGCCAAACATACGCAAAATCCGCGGACGATTTCAATATTTTATCATCTTCGTGTCGTCCGTTTCTACTACGCAATCTTGTATTCAACGAGTTGTGCGGTTTCTTGGTTGATTATGTTATTTTTTACAGTTTATGCCCCGGGAGCGGTAGCTCAGTGCATCAACTGATGTCTCTGCAACGCCTCTGACCGTGATGTCGTAGGTTCGAGTCCTGACGGTGGCAGGATTTTCGACACTACCTTTTCAGCTAGGTCGGATTCAGTCGCTGTCTGGAGTAGAATTCTAGTGATCGACTGCTCTGATCGGTAGTTTTCCGTGGTTTCTCTGATCAACACCAGGCGAATGCCGGAGCAATACACGGACCGCGCGCTATCTGTCCTTCCTCTTCCTTGTCCTATCCTCTCCCCCTTACACACACTTACACTAACATGCACTACACTACCACATATTCCGGGAGACCGGTCGGGAGCTTAGAGCTTGTCCCGTTTAGGCGGTGCCCCGCTGGTGGGAGAGTCCTGTTTAGGGGAAACGACGGTAGATCGGCGCCGGATCTCGCCATTCAGCGGGACAAGATCTCCGCCATCTCCCGAGAAAAAACACGCCTTACGGGACTAATGACATACGCTGTTGACGTGCCCGGAATCATTAACCAACCAACCACAGTCCATGCCCATTTACTCGCATGTTAATTTATGTTTGAGTTCTCTTAAGGGAATTTCCCGAAATTCGTATTTTCGAATGAAAAATGTGCATCAGTTTCTCAAAACCTGCTAAAGATTTCATTAATTTTCACGATGTTAATGTAATTTCTGTATTAAATAGTGTTTTAGAGTGGAGCTTCCAGAAAGTATTTTAGAGTTCGATCAGATTTTTAATTTAATAGTCATAATATATCTCTCACTCATTATATTTAACGACGTGATAAATTATTTAGATTTCTTAAATTAATATTTTATGTTAATGTATTCCATTATGCATAAATGTCATAAAAAAATTTCAAACTATTATATTCATTTTAATTTTAAAATCAAATATTGTGTTGTGATTTGCGAAATGAAGTATTGAACTGTAAGTAGTAAATTTAGATAAAAGTAAACTAATTGTAAATGTTAAAGTGGTAAAGAGCAATTAGAGTGTGATATAGAACTTCATTGTGTAAGCTATAACAAATTCTCCGAACAATATCATTTCACGTCTTGATGTTAGAATATATATAAATTGCTGCACAAATTCAGCACTCTCACTCCAACGATACATCAAAATATAAACTTGACATACCTGTTCCCTTCTTTTCATTATTTTTTAAACATGTCTGCAAGCTTTGTACTTTCCTGTTCCTCTCGAGGTTTTGACTTAGTCTTTTAGCTCTGCCTCCGTCTTTCACTGTCGTAACGTCTCGTTTTTCTTCATTTTCTTTTCTCGTTCCTCGCAACAAACTTCAAAGAAATTTCTTTCCCAGCGAGACCTCGAGGGAGACAGCTTCACCTTTGCTCTTGCGTCGGTGTGTTAGGGGACGAGGGAACTGTAATCAGAGAGAGCTGAAAATAGAACGATTTAAAATTTAGCGAGGAAGTTCCAAGTTTCTCGATAACGTGTCTATACAACATAAAAGTTTATGGGAGTTTTTCTCTAATTGACAAGTAAGGGAGTCCAGATTCTGTGAATAGGTTGAGGGAGATATTTTAAACATACATTTCTCTCGTAATTTCATATATTGGAAAGTTAGAGAAATAATAGGCATTGCTTCTTGAACCATCGAATTTAATAAAATGTTTTTAATATCTATAAATAATAAACTTCAATATTTTGACCTGACTTTGGTAATATTGTCTATACGTTTTTGGGAGTAATAATTTACCACATGATTCAAAACATTGAACATAAATCATAGTTATCTGAAAGAAAATTAGACTAATGATAACGATGTGTCAGGATGTGCGTCGTTGAACAATAATAATTCTAAATAAAAGAATGATGAATAAAAAGAACTATAGTATATATTCTGAACGACATTAAGTTACCATGTAAATAACTGTCTATTTTTTGTAATTTCAAATAAAGAAAAAAGAAAAAATCAAATTGTGATTCTAAAATTTTAATTATATAATTGTGAAAAAAATTCAAACTGCAATAATACAAGCTACATTGAAACAAAACTTCTCTCCACCGATTTACTAGATTTTCAAAGTGAATAAGAACTTTATATCGGAATGTTTCGAACTAGAAGTATTCAGCGGTCTACTAGCCTTCAGATTCGATTCAAATTTTTTAGTACTTCAAATAATATATAAAAAAATTAAAGTGCTGACGGAAATGAAACCGTCACAAACTCGTAAACGTTTGCATCAGAATATCTTAAAAAAGCAAATGATGTGATCTTATCTTACATATTTGAAAACAATTTAGAGCTGGTGAAAGTCACTTAACGTTGCAAGGTTACAATCCAAAGCCTCTTAGTTAATCTCCAGTACCAGCATGCCTAATGCGGACGCCTACTTGAATTCCTCACAATTTCCCCGAACACCCCCTCGCATATCGCCCTTAGGAGCTTATTGACGAGCGAAGTCTCGGAGTTCTAATTAAGTATCGGAATGCGCTTAATGATCCCCAGCACGCAGATGTGTCTCGGACGCGGGCCACAGGTTAACCAGGTATGCAGAACGTTCCAACGCTTGCGTGCTTGCGAACACATGTTCTCTGCGGGACCGCTGCAGCTCGCCCGCTTCTACTGCACTTGAGTTCACTCCTGGAATGGAGAACGAACAAAGACTGCAAGGAAATCGTTTTAAACAGTAAATTTTAATAGTAGTATATGCTTTCCTAATGGCAATGAACCTTGCCAAATCCATTTCAACTAAAAAATGTATTATTGTTTCAACATATTTGCCCAACGGCATTAATGTTTATTCCAGTAATCACCTACCATTAATCTTCACCAACTTACTTGAAATATGCAACGAGACAACTGATATGTTTATTCAACCCGTGGTGATCCATATTCCAATGAATGTGGAAGCAAGAACTCCGATCACCTGCACCTGTGTCGCTTACTGACTTTGAAGAGAAAGTAAACAACAAAATGTCTTACGCAATTGAGGACTACATGAAGCATACTGGCAAAGCCATGAAGAAGATGTGGTCAAACCAATGGAATAATGTCAAAGCAAGCACAACTCATAAGAAAATTGGTGAATTTTTTGCCCTCAAAACGTATGAAAACTTCTCACGTCGTGAACAAATAACCCGTTCATGCATTAGATCAGGCCATACCAAATTTTCCCTTAGCCATTTACTTCAGAAAAGACCTAACCCAGTACGTACCTCTTGCAAATGCCCGCTGAACATTAATTACGTCTTACAGGAATGTCCCCAGTAGAATTCTGTCAGACCTTAATTCTTTGATACAGAAATTTTGAGTTGTATTCTACGTGATAATAATTACCAATGTAATGTAATAAAGTTTTGTATAGAAATAGATGTTTTGGGAAATATTTAACTGCATTAGAATAATGAAATGTCCCATTCCTTTCTGTAATATTTATCATTAATGTAATTTTCATCTTTGTTTTTGTATCCATGATCATCATTTTAATGTAACCTCAATATTGTAAAAACATAAGATTGTTAATGTAAAATATACTAATTTAATTGCTAATGACCTAGCTGATACGACTTAAAATAAATTTAAAAAAATATATAATAGTATATGATAATTAATGGAATATCTTGGCGATTTCTAGCGGCCGACTGCCCTGACGTTCAGTTTTTAGTGGTTTCTCCGATCAACACTAGGCGAATACTGGAGCGGTACCCTAACAAACAGGTCATTTACTGTGATATTGCTTTCCTCTTCCTTGTCCAATCCTCAAAGCTTACTTACACTTATACTCACATGCACTACACTATTACACACATCGGGAGACTAGTCCAGAGCTTACAGCTTGTCTCGGCTGGGCGGTGCCCCGTTTGAGGTTTCCTGGTAAGGGAAAATATCCGCCAGCTGACTTGTAAGTTGCTGACGGATCTCGCCATCCAGCGGGGGTAAATCACCACTGCCTCCTGCGATAAAAAATAACGACTAAACTTATGGGACTAATGACCTTATCAGTTGACGCGCCCTTAATCACCAATCAATCACAGTGGAAACCTGTCAATTAAATTGCACTGGGAGTTTAAAGCTGATTAATATTTTTCTTGCTTTCGTCTATTCAGATAGGAAAGGAAATAATTCTGCCTGTAGTGTATCCCCGCTATGGCTTGCCCTGCCTTATACCCAACTGCCCAAATCCGCCCTGCTCCATTGCACTCTCTTCACTGCCTCGCTTGGTCCCGTTCGCGTTCCCACCCTCCTTACCCTGCCATGTTCACTGCCTTCCCCGTTGCTATCGTCCTGAACATTACATACCAATCCAGAAGTGTAGTGGATGCACACATGAAGTAACGCAAATTTGACTAAGTGCACTGATCTACACAATCTAACACTGCGCACTAAGGAAGGGCTGCAAGCTCACTTCCACTCTACCGCCAGAACTGGTTACTAACGTCTCCGCCTAGATAGTGCCTGATTTCGTTATTTCATAAAAATATTTTTTATATTATTATTTACATCGCATATACAGAGAGGTAGTTTACAAGTGCAGTCATTGGGGACTTCCAGCTTTCATGCAACCATTTTGCTGTGTTAGATCGAATAGTTAGATCCAATTTACGTAATACATTTTAGAAATAATATACAGGTGTCGAAGGAGGAAACTTCAAAAATTAACTTTTTAGTCAATTTTAAGCATATTTTTTCCAATAAACTCCCTCAAGATTTCGAATTGCTAAACCACAATAATCACTCGAAAGTTCCCTAGAAAAAATATTTTCTACACAAAAATTTGCATTTCAAAAACATATAAGCACTCCAGAAAAATGTGTAATGTATATTATTTTCAAAAAAATACATTACATTTGTTTACAAAGAGAAATTAACAAAGAATTAAAAACGCAATTGAGTTGTGTAAATTGGATCATTGCGAAACATGCGTAATTTGCGTAATTTTTGAAACAATAAAAGAATACTGCAAAATTGTGTCATCTTATACAGCGCATTTAGCATCATCGTTACAAAATGTTTGAAGAAAACAGTTTGAGCCATTTTTAAGAAAATGGCCTTTGAGCGTTTCTGAAAATGCGTAATTTTGAGCTCGTTTTTCGAGAAAAGTTTTAATACACATAAAGTAACGAGTTTTCGCGTTACTTTATAAGACATTATTGTACATGTACTCGTAAATACAATAATGTGAACAAATCGCTTCTAATGTAAATATTAACGACGTGAGAGACATGCCAAAAATATTAATTTTTGTATTTACAAAAAAAAAAGAATACAGCAATTCGGCGTTTATGTCATCTTAAACTTAGTACTATATTTGCCAAATGTTTAAAGAAAAAATTGGAGACGTTTTTGAGAAAATTTTGAAAATTTTCCAGGGTTGCGTGTAAAATACCCCCAAAATTAAAGAATGTTTTTCAAAAAAATTTGAGTCGAGTCAGATCGATTGGAGAATATTCATTTTGGAAAAAAGCATTCGAGTAGTGTAGGCGCTAGTGTTCTTCACAGACGGACGGACGGATGTTTTGAAAAAAACACTTTTTCGGTATCCGAGGACCCCAAAACGTGTATTTCTGTTGAAGTCTCAAAATCGATTTTTCGCAGACTTCTTTACTGTGTATACTACTCCGTATATTCAGAAGTATACAAGAAAGTGAAATCGAATGGACAAAGATCCAGAGATCTTGCTGGACGGATTTGAGGTCCACTACAATAACAATATATTGTAGTAATCATCTTCCTGGACACTTTATACGAAGATAGTTTTGTAAATTTCGTTTAACACTAGAAAGACGGGAAAAGACGCATACCTAGAAGGACGGTTCTGGGTCAATTGAGCCACCTATATCTTCTCATATATTGATTTAATTTGTTTTATTTAGTTTTACATTATGGTAGTTTATTACATGATATTTTACAACTATATTGTCATAATTGAAAAAATATTGTTTTACTTTATGGCTTGCAAATAATACATATTATGTAAACATGAAAGTATTAAAAAATAAACTAAGCTGATTCATAGCTTGAACATATAGTTGATTCATTTTTACATGTTCCACAGACGTATTTACTACAGTTTTTGCAGATATCTTGTGTTTTGTTGCCATTGCAAAGTCTAATTTGCCGACGAACACGTTTCGAATTAATGCTGGAACCATCTGTGCGGCAGGTTGCATTCCGACGGCACTTTCTCTGCTCTTTCGATATGGAGTTGCCAATTTCTCTGAGACTTCACGAATGAAATATTTGCGAGTTTTTCTTATTCCTGTAATGATTTGGAATAAAGTGACATTTATCAAGCCACTTTGAGAATGTTGTAAAAGACATACACTGGTCCTCGTCGTGTTCCTACATGTACAGTATATTTTCGGGCCATTTGGTCAATAACATCAATACCAAATTTGGTATCATTGTAGAATTTATCAGTTTCTGGAGTCTTATTTTCATTGACATCAATAGTAACTGTTTCTTAAAATGTACTTAGAACAAGAACATTTTTTTCATTGTGCCTCGATAATGTGCTAGCAGAGATTTTTCTTCTTTATAGAAAACAGGTGTGTAATAGATCTCTAGGGTTCTTTACAGAAGTCGGCACATCTCTCCTTCCTCTATTCAGCGTATCAACTAAACTTGTATTTCTTCTGTGAAATTCTTTGGAGAGCCTCAGTGATGTAAAGAAACTGTCCGTTGTAATATTTCATCCTTTATCCAGAAGTTGATCAGCAAGACGCAATACAACATGCTCACCTAATGATCGATTGACTGGCTTAGCTTCATCTTTCCCCCAAGTATGAACTCCGATTCACAACATACATCTGTGAGAAGCCACAATTTAATTCCATATTTATCTGGTTCATTATTCATATACTGTGTAAAAGGGCTCCTACTCTTGGAAGGGAAAAGCTGTTCGTCCGCCGTCAAATATGCTGTGGGCCTGTAGCAAGATAAGCAAATGTCTGTAAATTTATTCCATATTTCAGGTGCGAGACAGAACTTATCAGTTTCCTTTGGACTAATCTTTCTCTTATATCAAAGCGCAGATATTTCATTATGTCTACGAAACTGTCCCGTGGCATTGTTCGTGAAAAACAGATGGCTCCATCTACAGTGGGTCAATTGACCCACTTCCGTCCTTACAGGTAAATTTCAAAAATTGAAGAGACATATTAAAAGTACATCTTTTAAAACCTTACCATATAATTGAGATAGATAATCTTTAAATGTCAAGAAATTTTGGCCTAGAAATTAAACGATTCCTGAAGGGGAGCTTTGAAAATTCAGAAATGGGTCAATTGACCCACCTCCGTTTTTCTCGTGTTCAAATATGGCGGCGCTCCATCGCGCTGAAAATACATCGAGATCAAGTCAACGAGGGAGGCGCATCTTTTAGAAGAAAAGGGCATTCGGATTGTAAGAACATCATATAAGTATCTCCAGTTAACTTTCCATCAAAGAAGTGAGGTGCTATAATTTGATTTCCAACAATTCCGCACCACACATTTGAGGAAAATTCTTCTTGTAATCTCCTTCCACGTATTGCTTTTGGGTTAGAAGGAGCCCAAAATTGACTGGAACTAGAATTAATTATTTCACTTCTCGTGAACTGTGCGTCTTCTGTGAATAATATCTGCCTGCAAATATCTGGTCTTTGAAGATGCCAGAGGAAATTTCATTCGCTGTTCTCTGTCTAGTGGTTGTAAGATTTGCATATTACAAAATTTATGAAGATACAAAACTTCACGGTGAAGGAATTTCCATAGTGCACTCTCAACACTCAACCGAGAAAATACTCTTCATACACTGGTTGATGGATTTTCTTCGGCTTCTTCACAACAAAATCACTTGCTTGTTCCGGAGCTGGAGAAAGGCTTCGTTCGGAGGTCAGAGATAATGAACCAGTTTTTTGCAAACTTCTGAAGGGGTTAATATATACGCCCTTTCTACTCCTATTATAAAATTCTGTCATTTGATAGCTGTAACCCGTTGCATAATGATACTCATTATTATACAGAAATCATTATGATATAGGTTCTTGACCAACCACAGAGAATTTTACAAACCAAGTATTTACACTTCATTAATAATTGAGAATGGTTGTTGTAAACGTTTTGTTCGATTGGGTATATTGAAATTGCATATAATATTATGTTATGTTTACCTGTTTTAATTTCTTTTATTATCAATAATTTTTACGTGGAATATTAAAATAAATTGGATCGTAATTTCACCCTTATCAAATTTGTGTAGCGCAGTGGTAGTAGTAGAGGGAACATTTGACTGACGTTAAGATCAAAGCGCAAGTTTTGTGTTATATGCTACTGCCGTGTGTTTGTCCTTACAAAACGGACAATTCTTTAGTTTTAAAATGTCTAGTGAATTAGAGTACAAGTTGGCGCCTCCAGAAATAAGATAAAAAGCGAAAATGGTGACTTCGGAATTATTGCCGCAACTATTATACTCTCTCGCAGGCGGGCTGGTAAATCGAAGCCACCTCCGGCAGGTAGGGTAGCTGCCCGACAGGTGGCTTTGGCTCTTGCATGTCAACTGCCAGGAAGAGATTCAATGTAAATGTTTAACTTATAAAAGTTACCATAAATCGTAGAAAAAGTACTGCATTAAACTCGATGTAATGAGTGTTAATACACTCGTGTGAAGTTTACGATTCTCGCTCGTTCCTCGCTCGTATCGTAATATCACTCTCGTGTATTAATACTCATCATTACATCATCGTATCATAATGTACTATTATGCGATACAATACGATTAGGAAATCGTATTGCATGGCTCTTTCCGCACTGCCGTCACAAAAACCGTAAACATAAATTATGTCTGCGTATTCCTGGTTGCTGTAAATTTGCGGCATTTTAATGCAAAATACACGTCATAGTGGTCAAAAGTATTCTGATAAATTAGTAAACATAAACGACTTGGATTCTAAAGTAAGCACATTGATGACTCTGTAACAAGTTTTTCGAAATAAACAGCAGAGGCGCGCTAATGAAAGTGCCGCATTCGAATATGGAGAACTATTTGATTCCAGTTTCTCAATAGAGCACTCTGGCGAGTACCAACCGCCTCACTTCTACACTCGCCAAAATTAACAATGCAAATATCGCTAATAGAGAAAGAATTGACTTATATTTATAGATTTCTTGCTCTCAAAACAATTTGAAAAGTAAAGTTTTAAAGTTTCATCGTTTCCTCACCAGTCATCTGGTATTTGATGATAATTTACATTTCACCACCTGGTCACGCGTTTTCAACTTTACATGTAAATGTTTCCTGTTTCGCAATTGCAAACTATCATTACAATCCTATAACAACCGAGCAGAATTGTTGCTCACCGCTTACTTGTGTTATTAACGATTATTAATGACAACCGTCATGCAAGGAACATTGTATTTGCCGTCTTATTTATGGTCTGTTTCTTTGCTTCTTATTGCAATAACATTCACTTTCAGGCGTCATGCTAACTACAATAACATTTTATTAGCTTCCATTTTTATGACAATAAACGAAACAGGAAGCAGCACATTCTCAAAATTTCTAAATTTGTTCTCCTTACATATTGTGATTTCTTTTTTTAATGATTGTTTTTCGGTCGTGAAACGCAGAGTAAGAGGGTTTATATGACGCGCGGCCTGAGCCTACGCAGCTGTAACCAGCACTAAACGGAATATTAGCACACTTTGTGTCTCCACGGTGCGCTGCTTTTACTGCAAAAAAAAAACATGGCTTGAATTTTCTGCAAAGATGAAGGCGTTTCTGCCACTCCGTGTAGAATTTTCTAGCTCGTTCGGAACTCCCCGCAAGCCGTCTTGGCGGTTCGCACTGAATTACGCCCACCTAGCGGAGGAACACCACCGCCACCTCCTACGATACAACCATGCAATTCAGCCACGGGACTAATGACCACAGCAGCTGACGCGACCGGAAGCACAAAATAATCAATCAATAATATTTTGCGGGGAGAGATATCTTTCTTCAGAAAGGCCCCAACCTTGACACTGCTGCGACCATTGCTCCTGCCCTCTGCGAGTCGCTCGTTTCCTCCTTCTTCCGCAAGGCACGCTGCGGACACGCTCACTGTGTTTTCCTTCGATTTCGGCGTTGCTCGCTGATCATCCCGCCAGTCTCTCTGCCGATGACTGATTGGCAGTTGCGTGCGGGTGACGTTGAGACGTAGGGGAGAGTCGCTCTAACAGCATTTGTTAGGAGCGGCATAAAAACAAAAATATTCTAAAAATGTACTCAAAGTTTTCATTTTTTCTTCAGTCTATTAATTTGAAACACCTAAGTTTTCGTTTAGAAAGGAATTATAGCTTTCTACTCAATAAATTTTGTAGTTTTTGTTTAAATGAGTATTAATTAGCTTTAAACAAGTTATCACGTCTAATATGAACCAGGTGTGTAATATAAACATCAAATTTTAATGTCTTAAGATCAATAGAATGAAATCTTATCTGCCATCATTCGTTCATTAGGTCATTTCCAAGACCAACTTAATGTAGTTTAGTTGGTCGTTCTGTTGTGCGAGTTGGAATCTATGAACCAAAAGCAATCGATATTTCGTAGCGCAAACAAGTCATAGTTAGCGAAGTAAAGATAGCGATTGTTTTAAAGTTCAAAGGTAAGTATATTTAATTGCAATAATTAGTGAGAAAAATAAACGTAATATCGAGCTATCGTCTTAAACATGTCTTTTTTTTACCAAAACCGTCCAGTGATTATAATTATTTCTGGTACATTATATTTTTGATTTAAGGTATATAGCACGTTATTCTGTTATGTCCAATACAACCATACGAGTACATCTACAGTTCTACATATAAACGATTCAATTTTATGTTTTAAAACATTATTAATACTGTTTTCACAATGAGTAGTGATAGTATTGTTCCAGAATTTGTAAACCTCTCTTATTTCATCATTCTTGGGGAATAAATACATAATTAGTCTTCAATTTTTCGTGTTCACATGTAGTTTTTGCCTGTTCTAACTTTTCTACACTTCCTTTTCTGTGATGTATTCGCTTGAGTTCAGCCCGTTTATTTTGTAATTACTTAGCGTCAAATAACGGTTGAAATTGTAGGTGACGTATGGAGATATGTTGTATGTGTACGCTTTCTTGAGCGTTACAGACGTTCTTGAGAAAATTTGATTACAAGAAATATTTTCTCACGAGTAACAAAAACTATTTGCAAAGGCAAATGAGCTGAACATTTTGGACCATATTCCTTATCGCATCCCACAAAAACGAATCAACTTACTGCCGCGACAAAAGGAACAAATATTTCATAGTACTGTTCACAAAATATCTATATTCCACAGTTACTTCTCACAGAGTCGAAGAAAAAATGTGCAGACAGTAAAACTACTTTTATGGCCATATTAAAAGAATTCTATTTGAAAATTTGCTCAAGAAATCAAGAACAACTGATCGAAAAGCTTATTTAGACGGTCTTCTAAACTTTTCAGTTTTATTTGCAAATATATGAATATTTTTCACGCCAGACCATGAACTCTGCATTAAATAATGTCGATCTGGAACTGTGCGCAAGTACAATTTCGAATATTTCTGAGTGTTTATCAACAAGAGATACATCAGTACACAACAAGAGATACATACTTATTTTTTGTCTCAGACATTTTTGAAGTATTCAAGTATTCAAGTAGTCTTGTCTGACTAGTTGGCGAAGCGGGAAGAAGCAGCATCGAAGTCCACGCAGAGAATGATACTCCTGGTTTATTGTTCCTAGGCTTTATCATAATGGAGAAGCACGTTCATGATGGTAGAAGGACTTGAAGCGCGTAAAAACGAGAATAAACGTGTGGTGGTAGCACACGGTAGACACGGAAGCACGATGAGTATAACTAGACATGTGACATCGTGAGAAACGGAGCGCTTTCTGGTGCGTCTCTCTGCGAATGCCCACCTCGGACTGAACGAAAATATTTGCTTCTCAGAAGCTCTCGTAAACGATTTATATATTCAGTTACAATATTTTACTTGAATTATTTCTTGGTGTTATTTTCAAGCCCAAAAAATAAAATATTTTTCAATTAATCGCAATATTTATAGGAAAACAAAATCATTCATAGGTTTTCTTTCATTATTTACTCCATTTCATTGAATATAGAGGTGAAAAGGATCTATAGATTGTAAAGAATGATTCGCTGATTTACATCAGATTAATTACTTGATTAATCATGAAAACGGAAGATACCGCGTCCAAGTTTATCATCGAGTGATGTCAAAAGAATGTATCAATTACTTTTAAGGAAAACGAAATATATCAATAATTTATGTATTTCATATTAGATTATCTACATTGTTTTCACAAATGGTACATCTTCGATTTTTCTAAGTTACGTTGAACTAAGGATGTCGAAGTTAGTTAGTTAATGCCTTATTTTACGTGGCGATACTCGGGCCATCAGGCCCGCTCTTCCGTTTCACCATGCAAATTTCTTTACGCTCCTTTCACCATCTAGCTAGAGAGAGGAGGTATTACCTTGGGCGACGAAACAGGCGGATCTCAATTTTGCTCAGAGGCTTCTTTTAGGCTTGAGGATCTTTTACATGCAGTAAATCTACTACATGGGACAGCCGGCTTTACTTCCCCTCCGAAGGAAGGCGTACGAAGGATTTTTTCGCCCTTAAAAATCCATGGATTCGAAGTATCTTTTATAGAATATAAAGCGTTTCTCCCGAATTATGGTGATCAAGGAAATGGAAAACATGGAAACAACACGAAAATAATATCCCTTACAGACGTATGTCACTTAACATTTAATGAAAATTTGGTTATAACATTCGTGTACAGAAATATTAATACTTTTTGGTTATTTGCTTTACGGGATGTTTCAATGCTTCGTTAATTATCGCAGTTTCATGGGCCAGGTGGCATTTCATAAATATTCATTCTCAACCCCAATAACAGCGTTATCTCATTAATTCTGACACCGCAGTTTTGCATACATAGTACTCGTTTAACAACGATTTTCACTACAACTCCCCATTTTCAGAGATAAAAAGAATTCTCCATCACCCAAAAATACTTTAGAAGAAACATGAAGTGAATAAATAATTGTATTTTCTTCCATAATTTAGTACATTATTATCTTAATTTTGGATTATTGTACTGAGGTCAAAATTTGGAGACATTCTCTTAAAAATTTCCGAAATCATCATTAATTTGTTGCGTTTTACGATGACTTAACGATATTTATATTATTTTTGGCGGCATTCAATTCTGGTTCAAAATCATTCTTATTCTGTGGTTCTCAGGGCCAAACTCACGTTCTGTGTTCAGTCTGGTTGCTTTTATTTACACGTTCTTTTTGGGATTTGTCTTGATTTGATAGTATAATACAGTAAAATCTGGGTAAACCGGAATCGATTGGGATAAAGATTTCCGGTTTCGAGAAGTTCTGTTTTATAAAAGTTTGTTCATTTTTTTGACATTTGCAATATTGATATTCCCATCCTGAAAGAATTAAATTCGATAATTTTATTATAATTATTAAAATACATTAACATAACGTATTTGTGAAAGAAATCGCCAATATGTTTGACCTTTGCATTTAATGTCAGGGTTTTATGGCTTTTTCAACCAATTTTAATCTGGTTGTGAAACTCATACACAACCCTCTCACTACCTAGTAGCTGAATTCGGACTGCTTTTTGACTCTTTCATAGTACAGTGCGTCACAGCCCAGAGTACAATGACTTTCTGATACTCTCGCATGGTCTTGAGCAATGTGTATCTCTCTGAGGAGTAATTATTTTCAGCGCGGGGCAGGGAGACGCGTGATTAGAAGCCATGCCCGTACACCTTCCCGCGCCCAGAGTCGGGAGAGAGGGAATTTCCCCACGGCCTACACTTTGAGAGACACGTGACCCCAACGTCAAATTCGACGCAGATAACTGAAGACCCTTTCCTTCACTGTGCGACTGCCAGGGCGAAGTCGCGTGTCACAGTGATAGAAAATTTTAAACAGGCTTGCAAATACTTTCATTTCATTAAGAATATCTCGCGTGTCTCTGCCAATGACATTAAATGCACAGGGATTCCGTTTTATAATTTTTTTTCCTGTAGGACATGAAAAATCGTTTCGTTTCCGTATTTGATAAGCTCCCTGTAAAATGCCATTTCACCTGAAACTCAACATCGAACCTATTTCCCATCACCTACTTATCCATCAAATTCTAGGCTTATTTACTCTAAGTCAGAAGGGACTCTTGCGCATGGTATCCGATTTCAGCCAATGAGCTTCAGACACCAGTTTGCGTCACAATATTAGCCGAAATTTTAAATGCAGCCAGATACCAAAATCGTCTCATCGTTATAAGACATTGAAACAGATTTATGAAGCATTTCTTTTAAATATTGCATCTTGTACACCTTCATCGCGTTACTTTTGGTTGGTTACCATAAAAAATTGTCATTTCGTTCCACTTTGAAAATGTTTCTCGAAAGTTCTCGCTTTCAATGCAATATGACGGTCAGCGTTTGGACTGGCTTTTCGAATGAAGTGCCCGTGCTGTGGTCACGCGGTTCGTGACGCAAACTGATGATGCGAAGAACTAGGTAAAATCGGTCCACCGGAGGGACCCGCTCATGTATGTTCACCATGCTCTAAGTTTACTAATCTTACCACTGACTTAGCCCAGAGTCAGCATTTCCACTGTCTCTGCTGCGACTCCGATCGAGAAGGCCTAAGGTTCTATTCCCGTTCGACCACCGTCAAGGGTGGCGAATTTTTGACGCGAGTTGTAGATCGGATTCAGTTGATGTCTGCAAGAGAAGTCTGGTGACCGGATGCTCTGATCAGTGGTTTTCCTTGGTTTCTCCAATCAACACCAGAATAAGCCGGAGCAGTACCATAACAAACGGGACCGGATCACAGACGATAAATCCTCCCTCTTCTTTGTTCTATTTTCTCTTCACACCCACGCTCGCGCGAACGCACGCACGCACACACACACACACACACACACACACACACACACACACACAGTTACACTTATTTACCACACACGTCAGGAGACTTACGATGGAGCGTTGAGATTGCACCAACTGAGGCGGTATCCCACTAGGAGAGATACCTGGAGAAAGAAAAACTCGCAAGCCGTCGTCTAGATCATCGTGAGATCGCACCATCCAGCAGGGAGAGATAACGTCACACCGGGGATAAAATCATTCATTACACAAACGGGACTATTTATTTATTTATTTATTTATATTTATTTAGTCAAAAACTGTATGTGACGTATGGGGGATTATGACTAATGCTCATAACAGTTGGCATGCCGAGAATCAGCAACCGATACTAGTCACACACAGGAAGAATTCAAAGTCATCAAAAATCTTACCCTCACTATCAGAATAAATAATACATTTATCCGTCATGCATTCTTGAAAACAGTGCTGAACTTTATCAGATATCGCATATTTTTCACCAGAGTATATGCGGACCGTTCTGCGAAAAACAGGTCATATATTGGAACTCGCCTGGAGACATGACATGTTCAAATGCCTTCATGCATGCATAATAATATTTAATAATTCATTATTGATTGAAGACCACAAATCAGCTCTAAAGAGTAAAAACGTAGAGTGAGGGTGAAGGATAAAAAAGTAATAATAATGGCATAATCACTCATAAATTTACGATCGTGGGCACTGGCATCATTAAACATTTGTGTATGTCCAAACAAACAAGCAAGCCAAAAGCTAATATTCCACCTTTTCGTCTCCCTTTGTTTGGAAAACCGAGCTGAAATGAATACCAGAATAATCCGTTTAGAAGTCGGCGGTTTCCCCCTTCCAAGTCGTAACTTCTTTCGAGAGTAATGGTTAAGAGCACCGCCACACACCAGCGATCCATTCGCCACTTTTTCCGGCTGGGCGAAGCGGCCGTCACGTCCGGCCGCGCCGCGCCGCGCCGCGACGCCTAGCCTCGCTCGGAAGTGAACCTTAATTAAGACGCCCCGGCGGCCGCGTGGTTACGACCGTTTTACGACGCAGCGCTGCGCGCCACGGCGCCACGACAAGAGGGGCGAGAGGGGACAAGAGGGGGTTAGAGGGAACGTGAGGGGGGCTAGAGAGGAGCACGCGGGGACAGGATGAAACAAAGGGTGCAAGAGGGGACATGGTGGGACAAGAGGGGGGCATGAGGGACAAGGTAGGGACCAAGATAAAATGGGGGCAAGATGGGATATGAGGTGACAAGACTGGGCAAGAACGGGGCAAGGGGGAGGCAAGCGGGGGCAAGAGAGGACAAAAACATAGACATGCACAGCCTAAAGAACATGAGGGGGCTAGAGGGGGACAAGCGGGGACGGGATGGAACAAAGGCAAGAGGGGACGGGGTGGGACAAGAAAGGGTCATGAGGGACAGGATAGGGACCAAGGTGAGATAGGGGGCAATATGGGAAAGGAGGTGGCAAGAGGTGACAAGAGTGGGCAAGGGCGGGGCAAGGGGAGGCAAGAGAGGACAAGAACATATGCGTGCACAGGGAGCATAAGCGTGCAAGAGGGGGCAAGTGAGGACAAGAAGAGTGGGCAAGAGGGGGCAAAAGAGGACAAGAACATAGGCGTGCACAGCCTAAAGAACATGGATAGGGACCAAGAACATAGGCGACAGAGGGGACAAGGTGGGTGGACAGGATAGGGGTCATGGTGAGATAGGACGCAAGATGAGATAGGTGGTGGCAAGAGGTGACAAGAGTGGGCAAGGGCGGAGCAAGGGAGTAGCAAGAGGGGGCAAGAGAGGACACGAACATATACGTGCACAGACTAAAGCAACAAAAGGGGAAACTACATTTCTAGGTCCACTTTTTCATTGATTTTTTTAACTTTCTCTTCTTAAAAAGGAACTTTTTAAGAAGAGAAGGTTATGAAATGCTGCTCGGAAAATTGCAAATTTTCGGCCGAAAAACTCTTTTACACGGCTCTGGCAACAAAAAAGTGGTTAAATCCCGTTGCTAAATTAGAAAAAAAGATCCTGTTACACGTGGCCAGAAGTCGTTTTATAGATTCTTGATATTGAAAAATCGATTCATCGCAAAACGTTTGTCTGTCTGTCCGTCTTTGAACAACGCTAGCAGTTCCAATATTCATATTTCTTGATCGACTTGGCTGATGTGGTGGCCCTTTGAATTTGAAACCGATATCTTAATTTTAGAGGTACTTTACATGAAGCCCCTGGGTCATTTTCAAAATTTTCAAAAATATGGCACTATCGATTTTGATTAAATTTTTTTGATGGGTAGTCTGAAAAACGTTTAAGAAAATGGTGAAGATAGCGTGTTGATTAAAAACCCTTATTTTTAGAAAATTGAAGAAATTCAAAAAAATTTCGGCGTCTTCCTAAAGCTACAATTATGAACATACCGTTTTTTTTTATTTTCTTAATGAAATGTGTTCATCGAAAATATATCTTCAAATAAGGTTGTTTTGAATATTTTGAAAATATGAGTATTTTTTGAGTAATTGAGCGTCAAACGTAGTCGCCCGCTCTGAAAGTCCTGTGATTTGTGATCGTAATTGTAGAAGTCTTTTGAGGTAGTTGGATGCTACGTAAATTAGAATGTATATATTATTTCATATTTACTTGTTCGTTTCTTACATTGGAGCTTTTGTTATACGTTTACAAATTAATCTTTTAGAAATTATTTAAAACCTATTTCAAATAAATATGAAATAAAGATAGCTAGATGAAATATACCACAAAGAGAATTAAATTATAACTTAAATGATAACTATTCTTAAATACAAATGATTTATGTGGAACTAATTACAAGATTGTCTCATCTGACGAGCCTCTTCCACAAAGATCGTAAAAAAATTCTTAATTTACAGAGTTTGACAAATTAATTTAGGTTATTGTGAAAACTCATTCTAATTAATTATTATAATTTTATAATGTTTAAAATGTTACTTATACATAAAATAAGTGATCTCAACTGTTACTAAAGTGACGTAAATTAAATACAGTGTTAAAAAATCCCTAATTGTCAATTTAAAACGGGAAAAGTAAGGACTGAAAATATTTACGGAAATGAAATGTGTTATCGCACACGGCTATGGAGCCCTTTGAAGATTTTCAGGGGGCCATGGACCCCTAGTACGCCCCCTGCGCGCGCCTGTGGACAAGAGGGTTCCGAGGGGACGCCAGTGCCTCTATATGCAATGAGCCGCTCTGCACAGTTGTGCCCATGGGTGTCGTACTTTTCGGGTCCATTCCACGGTGTCCGTCAATGGTAGATAACGCCCGAGTACTGACCATACTTCAATGGGGAATGCTTCGTGTCTGTGGCTCGTATTGTTGGACTAGCAGCTGCGATATGCTTATCTTTGGCCATCACGTTAACAAAGGGGCCAATAAGTGTTTGACGTGAAATACGTGCCTGGAGGCTCGTTGTTGAAGGAAGACGATCGTCTGGGGCTTTTGGAAATCTCAGGGCAATATGATTCACCGGTCCTATCTATTTTCGGTGACAGACATTGTTAATAAGATAATAATGAGTGAAGTTGATTGGTTTAATTAATGTGCAATATTATGTCCTATTTAGTAATTTTGAAATCATTTAAGAGTAGTAGGACGACCATGACCAAAATGTCTGGAGATCAGCGGAAAGAGAATGAAACTTAGAGCAATAATTAGAAATAGTGAAAATTAATTTTCTTGTATAAAATATGAGTTAGTGACCATGTTCTATACTACAAAAGTGCTCATTCTACTTGCATGTTATCCTTTACTTCAAACCACACTTTCTTCTCATCAATTATTTAAAAATATCTTTCATTTCTACTGAAATTTTTATGAATAGAAATAGATGAGTATGTGAGTCGTCAAAGCAGCTACATATTGCAGTCTTGTAATGTTTCACATACAACATAGTCTAAAAAGAATATTTCAACTTAATTTTTTAAATAAAAAAATCAACTTTGCCCACTACGTGCCTATTGTTTCAAAACGTATAAAAATGTTGACTTCTTGGACATCATTTAAATTGCTTTGGTAAAGCCTGATCTTCGAACCCTCTCTCTCATTGCAATATTTAAGTGAAGGAAATTAGATAAAGTAATCCTTGTGTTAAAATCGACCCAA